>JACXVL010000029.1:153498-267359 GCA_014898675.1 Athelia sp. TMB
TGCGGGTGGTGCTGAAATAGGTAGTGGGTGCAACGACGTTTACGTGCCCCTCCAAAGTACGAGGAAGGCTGTATCTCATCGTGCGGATGACGTCTTCGCCAGAGATGGAGTGACGGTAGACATTGTAGTTGGTGCCTGAGGAAATAAAAGTTATAAATATAGCACAAGCAAGTAGTGCAAAATGGTACGCACCGAGCATGCGCTCAGCCTGGGCAACAGTGACACGGATGGTGATCCAGTCATTTGCGCCAGTGCGCAACGCTGCAGAGGTATCGACCTCGTGGTGCTCCAACCAAGCGTGAACAAGGTCGAGAGTATCGGGGTGGGGAGCAGTGAGGGCGTTGACCTCCTCCACGGACAGGTGCTTGCCGTACTTGGAGTGGGCAGGGTCACTGACTTCATAGAGCGTAGCGATGAGCTCGTCAATCTTGTCCTGCTTGAGCCCAATGCGCAAGCTCATGGTGTGATCGCCGGGTGCGGGGCCCTGCAGCTCCCAGCCTTTGGGAACTTCGCTCCATGCGTGCCGAATGGAGAGGTCGTCCCAGCGTTTGGAGACGGGGTTGGCCACAGACAGCTGCGCCAGTGCAAGGACGAGGAAAGTTGACCAAATCATGACGCCGGAGGGGGGAACGGTAACCGCAGCTCGTTCTACATATTGGAGCTTCTCCCGCTAGTACTTATAGGATCGAGAGAGCGATCTGTCAAGCAGAGGAGCACTAGAGCATATTGATATCCATTTTACTTACATACAGCTAGCGTTGAACAATAGACGTCAACGTTCCGCGTTTACGTAAGATTTGGCACCCGACGCAGCGCCGACGTCGATGCAGTCAGTGAGCATATGCCGTCTGCGAGTACCATTATTTTTCCATGGCAAAACGGCCTAGGGTCTGTACACAAATAAAAGCAGATAAAATATGGCCAAAAACGGCGCATGGTCATGTCACTATTCACGAGATGGCTCTATTCCCCTCATTCCAATTCGAAAAGCAACACCTCTGCTACGTCCACGCCAACATTCTCCACCTGGAGATCTTTCTTGTTCTTCAGCGTGATGTACGCCCCATCACCCTCCCTCAGCTCTGCCTCGACGCCACCTCCACCACTGACCCTGATCGTGGCGCCTTTCGCTGTCCCCACGTTATATCCCGAGGTCTGGATGACATGTATGTAGCCTTTCGTGGCGCCCGTCGAGAATTGGTGGGATAGAGATTTTCCGAGCGAGAGCAGCGTGGAGTATAGCGTCAGCGGAGATTGGACTGGTGCGGGGCCCTCATCCTCGCGTTTCGAGGAGACACCTGGAGCGTTGACGGGAGCTACGACGCGCACCCATTGGTCTTTCTTCTCCGCATCCGTAAAGTGGCTGAAAGGAAGGGTGGAGATGAGTGTCATTGTCGCGAATCGGCCAGACGGAACACTTACCGAGTGAAATATGTAGGTGCGAGTCTGGAGACATAAGGCAGACTCCATATCTGCAGGAAGTGAACCTGCTTCGATCCGTGGGCCTTCTCGCTGTGGCTGATTCCGGTGCCGGCAGAGGTAAGCTGGATGTCGCCGCGCTTCAGCACCTCTGTATTGCCCATAGAGTCATTGCTGAACAGCGTTGCTAGAGTCAGCTTTGCAATGCAAATGGAAGGAGAGATGCACGCACTGCTGAAGTTCGCCACTAACTATGTACGAGAAAATCTCGAATTCCCTGTGCGAATGGGTGCCGAAGCCTGTGTGGGGCGCGACACGGTCTTCATTGATCACGCGCAGAGCACCAAATAATGAGTGATCTCTATGGTGGTAACTAGATGGGTAGAGCACCCAAATCAGCTTGTGAAGTCAGATAAGCTGCCAGATGTCGGTACATACTCGGCAAAGGAGAATGTATGGAACGACTTTAGCCAGCCGTGGTCCGCCTGACCCCTCTCAGTCGACGGACGGAGCACAAGTTTCATGTCGGACGCCATTGATTCTGGTTTCAGGAAGAGATTATGCAGAGGGTTGAAAGAGCTCGGGATGGCAGGCAGAAGAAGTGCTAGAGAGATGATCGAAAGGATGACCCTCGAGGATGGGGTATGTGAATTCAGTTTGGCTGAAGATGATGGGGAGCAGAGTGAGATGGCTTGTGTCTCATATACGTCTCGCGAGGGAAATAAAACATCGTTTGTGGTAGAGGGAGATGAATCAGCCTGCAAAGTGATTTCGCCTTTCAAGGTGAGGAGGAAGACACGGTGTGGCGCACATAGTCACGTCGTTTCCTAATCAGGTGCAATCGTCCACATCCGTTTACTGAACTGTTTATACATATTAGTCATACATATGATGCAAGGCCATTATGGGTGACCACTGCACATGCAAGACGCCAGCTCAAGGCCCACTAGCCAGCTTCAAGTTTAACCGTTTCAATCACCTCTGAATCATCCAATCACGCATGTCTTTCAAGGGGTACTATTTTTACCACGTGCATGGTGCATACCTTACTGCCTATTCGATCTCATTTGCTAATACTAGGATTCACTAAGTCGGAGCCGCTGAATGGGAAGCAAGCCTGCTGAGAGACCGACCGGGCGCTCTGTATGTAGAGATTCACATCGAGGGCAAAAAGATGCAGGAGACACATGTTGTGACCAACACAGAGACACCGGCATGGAACGAGACGCTTCAGATGTGAGATTTGCGTTGTGCTATCGCATTCGTCCCTCATTTGCCTTGCCCTCAAAGACTGGGGAATTCAAAATTCACCATCTCATTTCGTATCAAGCAGAAATCTATCCATACCGCAGCTGGAGATGTAGACATTGGCGGCGCAGGTGAAGAGACCATCACAGATCTTCTGGCCACATGCGAAGGCGGTGAAAGTGCGCACATCCTCTGTATCTGTCAGGGAGACCCCTCTAACCGAATCCCAGTCGCGGCTCTCGTACTAGAATTGCGTATACCGGGATTAGATGACCCAGAGATGGGCATCCTCACTGTTAAGATTCGCACATTCGCCGCCGACGAAGTAGCCGGTCTTGGATACTCGCAGCTCGAGTCCTTCCAGCGCTCTGGCGACGTACAAGAGATACAAGACGCCATAGCGAATCTGCGGCGCGCCGTCGAGCTCACCTCGAACGACATCCCGGAATGCACATATCACATGACGAGACTAGGTCTTGCCCAGCAAGTGCGATCTGAGCGACTGGGGCAGATATCGGACCTGGACGATGCTTTGGTCACTTTTCTACAGGTGGTGGAGATGACGGACCACCACAATCAAGAATACCCGCAGCGTCTTTCCAACCTTGGTCGGGCGCACGCCCTGCGCTTTGAGCGTACTGGGGAGCTGGATGACCTCCGCAGCGCGGTGGCCCACTATCAGGAGGCCATTACCCTCAGCGGTCATAACGGAACCGATAGACCGGGATTACTATCGAATCTGGGCGCAGCACAACTGAGATGTTTCACGCGGGCTGGCGAGGAGGCAGATCTTACAGCAGCAATTGCAAATCTATCCGAAGCAGCTCGACTCACAAGCGACAACCATCCATCCAAGCCGAGCATTCTTCTCAATCTTGGCAATACACAACGAACAAAGTATCAGAATTTCAAGCAGCTCGCAGATTTGGAAGCCAGCATGGCCTCTTTACAGCAGGCTGCCGCTCTTGTTCCTCGCTCACGACCAGAAGCTCCCATGATCTTCGCTTCCCGGGGCGATGCATTCCAGGACCTGTACAAGCTCAACACAGACAACGAACAACTCGACGGCGCTATCCGCGACTACGAGGATGCTGTTTGCCTTGTGGCTGATGGCCACCCCCGCCGCAGTGACTTTCTCACCAAGCTAGGGCGCGCATATCATGCGCGCTTCCTCTCAATCAGAGAACCTTTAGACCTCGGTAATGCGGTCAAGTACCTCGAGCAAGCCGTGTCACTGACGGGCGAGCATCACCCTGAGCGCGCGGCGCGTTTGAGATCTCTCTCTGCGTGCTTGCGTGAGCGATTTGAGACCGCCGGCAAGCTGCTGGATCTGAAATCTGCTGTTTCATACCTGCAAATGGCCCTCGTGTCATTGGGCGGAAATGATCCCGTTCACTTAGCACTTCTTACGGATCTTGCAGATGCCCAGCGCATGCGATTCGAGTACCTGGGTGACCAAAGAGACATCGATAATGCCGTCGCGAATTTGAACCTTGTTATGGAGGGCACAAGTGATGAGGAGCCCGACAAGCCGGGGCGCCATCTCTGTCTCGGTGACGCATATTTCACCCGATATGTACGCCTAGCCGACGAAAGCGATCTCGAACGCAGTATGCTTCAATTTGAGCAAGCAAAGCGACTCGTGAGAGAGGGAGATCCAAACATGGCCGGTCTTTTATGCAACATGGGAGCTGCACAGCGCGCTCGCTTCGAGCATCTTGGTCAGATAGTTGATCTACAGAATTCTATATCTTCTTTGGAGCGAGCACTTGAGCTTTTGGAAGGCGACGACGCTACAGTGCCGAAGGTTTTGACGCACATCGCCGACGCGTACCATAGTCGCTTTCGCCGCCTTGGCGACACCGATGATATTCATAGCGCATTCACAAACATGGAAATGGCCGTGGCGCTCCTTGCTGAAGGGGTGCCTCATCGACCTGGGTGTCTTGCAGATCTTGCAGACATCATCCTCACACGATATGAGCACGGCATGCGCGATCCTGCAGATCTTACGAGCGCGCTGGGATACATCCAGCAAGCAATTCACGCTACAGATCGGCAGCATCCTAGAATGCCGACCTTCCTTTCACGGTCATCCTCTATCCAACTGGCACGGTTTCGACATCTTAATGAAGTTTCTGACCTTCAAAGCGCTTTAGCAAACGCGCAAGATGCTATTCAGCTCCTGGACGCTCGGAGCTCCCTGCGAGCAACCTTCCTGTCGCGCTTGGGCTTCGTTGAGTTCACTGCGTTCCAGTATTTCAACGATATAAAAGTTCTTGAAGAGGCTACTATTCATCTTCGAGAAGCCGTCGCCGCAAGTGGTGTAAAGGACTCGCACAGACCCATCATCCTACGAAATCTTGCCACCGCTTTGCGCAATCGCTCCGAGTTCGTGGGGAACTCTGCTGATCTTGAGGAGGCGTTTAACGCACTCACTGAAGCTCTCAGTCTCATAGAGAAGGAGAATCCCATCAGATTGTCGCTTCTGATGAACCTCGCCACTGTGCAGCGGATCCGCTTCGAGCGCTTAGGTCGACTGGAAGACCTCGACAACGCCATCCATAATTTTCTAGAAGTGGTCAAGCTCACCAAAGCCGACAGCCCCAAAAAGTACGGAACCTTCCTGAACCTGGGCTCGGCACAAATGATTCGTTACATGCGGTTGGGACATCTATCAGACTTAAATAACGCCATTTACAATATGCAGCAGGCGGTACATCTCAAAACGGATCGCCACGAGCGGGACCAGCATGTCGTTTATATGAACCTTGCCAACGGGCTTCTGACACGTTTCCGACGTTCGCACCAAGTGGCGGATCTGAATGACACAATTTCGAACTACCATCGTGCCATCGCGGCCGCCAACCCTGGTCATTCGGACGAACCTAAAATTCGCTCGGGCTTGGCTACAGCACTCAGCGTCCGTTTCGAGGCATATGGGCGGACCCCAGATCTCGTGAACGCAATACACAATGCATCACATGCATTGACGCTGATGGAACAGGGAAATTCACACATGCCCGCCATGGTCATGAATCTCGGCATTTTGGAAAGGGCATACTTCCGAGCCAGTGACGACCTCTCCACACTCGAAAGCGCGATTGCTCATTTCCACAAGGCCATTGAGCTCGAAGGACCAGAAGGTCCGTCAAGGCCCAATCACCTGTTCAACATGGGACATGCAAAACGCGATCGTTATAGGAAGCTTGGAGACGAAAAAGATCTCGCTTCAAGCCTGGATTGCTTCATGGAGTCTGCGCGCCTTTCGGCCCTGAGCCCAGACTATGCATTCGAGTGCGCCCGGGAGTGGGCTGAGATGGCACAGGATGCTGGTGACTTTCTGTCCGCTTTACAGGCCTATCACATCGCATTGGAAATTTTGCCTCAACTTGCCTGGCTTGGCCTTGACATTCCTTCGCGACAGGATTGGCTGTTGCGGACGAAGGCAGAAGACTTGGGATGCTTGGCAGCCACATGTGCGATTAGGCTGGGGCGCTTCGAGGAAGCGATTGAGCTGCTGGATCTTGGGAGATCTATTTTATGGCAGCAATCGGCCGCTCTACGGGGCGATCTCCAGAAATTATCAGAGATGGCGCCGGAGCTAGCTCGTGAGCTCCAGACTGTCAGCCAAAAGCTGGATGTTGGCAATTTCCATTCTGAGTCTCTGACACTCGGGACTGCCGACTTCATCGATGATAGTTTGGAGAATTCTAGCAGGCAGCGTCGTGATTTGGTTGGAACTTGGGAGGACTTGGTGACAAAAGTCCGGCAGCTTCCCGAATTCGGCTATTTTCTGCGGCCTGTACCCTTCCACAAGCTTTGTCAGAGCTTTTCTGAAGGGAAGGTCGTCATCATCAACGTCAGCGACCTAGGTTTAGATGCACTCGTCTTCAATGATTCACAACCAATACAACATGTACCGATACCGGACATCGACGGCGCTACTCTCGCAGAATTGGCTTCGGATATGAGCGCCAAACGACCAGTTGTCTCCACGAGAGACCAAAGAGCCCAATACGTCCGCCGGTATATGAGTCCCGCTTTACGAGTTGTTTGGGAGGACATCGTATTCCCTATCTTCGACGCTATTCAGATACCCACGACAGCGGGCGAAACCCCACCTGATCGCCGCATATGGTGGTACCTAACAGGGCCTCTATCATTTCTTCCTATCCATGCTGCTGGGCCAGGGCGTGGTGCAGACGTTTGTCAATTGGTGGTGTCTTCATATGTGACGACTTTACAGTCACTACATGCCGCATCAATGCAACGGCAAGGGGAAAAGTCAGAAAATCGTGTGAAAGTTCTTGTCATTGGTCAACCAGAAACGCCTGGCCAAGACCTATGTGATCTTCCCTCAGCCAAAGTCGAGGTAGAAGAAGTGGTCGAAGCAGTACTTAGGGCGGGTGGCTTCGAAGAAACCGCCACGCCTCTCGTAGGACGAGATGCGACCGTCAGCCGTGTTTCGTCATCCCTGGAATCCTGTACATGGGTGCACTTTGCTTGCCATGGCTTGCAGCACCCTACTGATGGCATGAAGAGCGCTTTCGCCCTGCACGACGGACTTCTACAACTCGATGCGATTGCATCGAAGCGCATCACCAATGGGCAGTTTGCCTTCTTGTCTGTGTGCCAGGCAGCCACTGGTCTAAGGGAATTGCAGGGCGAAGCAATGCATCTCGCTGCTGGCTTGCAGTTTGTCGGGTTTGGAAGCGTAATAGCGACAATGTGGAGTATATGCGATGAAGATGCGCCGGTGATAGCTCAACAAGTCTATCAACATCTATTTCGCAACGGTGTCGCTGGCGCTGATGCCTCCGACGCTGCGATGGCACTCAACCGTGCCGTATTAGCTTTGCGACAAGACAAAGAGATTGGGATTGATAGATGGGCTCCTTTCGTTCATTTTGGAGTATAGTCTTGTACCCACCAAACGTTCCTGCTAACCTTACCTCTACTATCCTCGCCCTGTATATATCGAATGAAATATTGGTGCATCACAAGAGGACTGCATTTCTGAAGAGAAGCATATCCATAGTTCCTGGATACGCGCAGCGGATCGACTTCCATGATTATGATTAGCAGAAAGAATCGAGATTCTTGCGTCCTGGGTAAGTACATAGAGGAACCGGGGTATAATATATACATCTAAGTATGAGTGTCGTGCGTGTCGTGTCTGTGGTAGTATGCGGTGCGCGTATGTGTATGTATGTATATGCAGGTGGGTAGCAGTACCAGTGGCATAGTATGTCCATGTACAGTCACATTATCTATCGATATCGAAAACACAAAAGCAAAAAACAATAAAACAAGGTATTGCGGGGCAGGTATATTAGGCGTGCGCCGTGATCTACAGCACCCAATGAGCAACCATCACACCTAAAAACCAGCAGTGCACTCACCATTATCTGTCAGCATCCCTCGCGCGCTACCAAAACCGATTCGCGCGCGCATCGCCCCCCTTCGCCATCCGCAGCATCACGATGTTGCTAGTCAAGCTCGAAAACCCGTTCCCCACAAACACCTGCGCGCGCTGCCCCGCGAGCATGTCCGCCGCCTGCGCCACATACCGCTGCTCCGCGTCGAGCACCAGGTCGCGGCTGCTCCCCACCGCGGCCCACCCGCCCGGCATCGCGCGCAGCGCGTCCTTGAGCGCCTCGCTCCACGGCAGCGGCGCGTTCGTCATCACGTACACGCGCGTCAGCGGCGCGCGCGCCTCCGCGCGCACGCGCGCGACCTTCGCGACCATCGCGCCGATCCCCGGCGCGCAGCGCGCCATGTACTCGACGCGCCCCGCCTCCGTGCTGCGCCCGCCGCCGCAGCCCGCGGGCGGCGTGAAGAGGTCCGGCAGGTCCGGGAAGGAGTTGAACCCGTTGAAGGTCGACGCCCAGTCCGCGAGGTGCGCGCAGTGCGCCTCGAAGTCGCCCTTGCGCACGTGCAGGACGAGCAGCCCGGGGATGGGCGCGTCGTCGGTGGGCGACTCGGTGTGCAGGAAGTCGGGGGGCAGGGTGAATGCGGGCGGGGAGGGCGCGGGGAGGGGCTTGCCGAAGAAGCGCGAGAAGGGGTTTTCGGGAAGAGAGGGGAGGGAGGGCACGGGGATGGCGAATGGGGTGGGGAAAAAGAGGTGCGCGTTCTGGTGCAGGACGGCGTGGATGAGCGGAGACCAGGCGAAGTGTGTGAGGAGCGGCGAGCGCTTGAGCGCGGGCCAGAGGTCGAGGATGCGCGTCGAGCCGAATAGCCTGCCACGCCAGCGTTAGCACCGCGCCTGAGTTGGCCAAGTCCACAAAGATACGCACCAGATCTCGAACACGAGCGCGCTGTCCTCGTCCACCTCAACGCACCGCGCGTCCTCCTTCTGCAGGCGCGCGATCCACTTGTCGAAGAGCACCCCCGCGCCCACGCTCGCGTCGTACCGCTCGTACTCGGTCACCACGGTCTCCGTGCGGATTACGACGCGCTTTTCGCCCTCGCATACGCGCTCATACCACTCGCGGCTGACCGCCCTGGGTGCGGGCGACCCGGGCGGGAATGGTGCGCCCATGATGGGCCCGGCGATCATGGTAGAGAAGGGGATGCGAGCAGGGATAGGCTTGCCGTTGTAATGGCTGTAGGGCGACGGCGCGTCGCGGTCCCAGGTGAAGTTGTCGAATACGAAACTGCGGAGGCGGAGTTAGTAGGAGCAAGGTGAAATTTCAAAATTGAGCATAGTATATGCGCCCGGGGTGGATGTATGCATCGTGTCACGACTACAAACAGTGGTATGTGGATTGGCATAGGAGAATGCGATCCTTGAGATCGCTGCTACGCGGGCATTGATGGCGCAGAGGATGTTCGTCACACGAGCGACGACACTGGTCACATCACAGCCATGGCGCCCATAACACTCTTCAAGCCTTCTTTTCTGGTGATTAGAACCCAAGCGTAAACGTGCCCACAGCTAGATATCAAAGAATCAATGTCGAGAATTGGCTGACATGCCGACGGTCGGCACGATGCCAAGTCCCCCGGGTACATATAAAGCCTCGCAGACAAAAACTCGACTCACGCTCGTCCTGTCTCATACGCTAAAAACGCATTCATGATATGCTCCTGCAGCGCATTCCCCCAGCCCGCATCTGTCCTCGTCAGCACCCGTGCACACCCAAGCCACAACGCACTCACTCGGCGCATGATTAGCGACCCAGAAAAACTTGGCGTCCTGCCCATCGGGAAATGGCGCGTCCAGCGCGTGCTGGGGTAACCCTCGCTCGGCGGCGTGGTACGCCTCGTACAGAGGCGGGAGAGCGGGCTGCGCATCTGCGTCCCACGGGTCGGGCGCGCGGGCGACGAGGAAGAGGAGCACGTAGGTCGTTAGGGCGAGCAAAGCGAGGACGGGGGTGCGCAGGCGGCGCGGGAGCGTGCGCATCGACGGCGACGGTGCAGATAATGAGGGGAGGGCGGCGCGGGGGCGACGGCGGTTGAGCATGCCAGCATGAGGTGTCTATTTTTTGGTGTGGTGTGGAGAGTTATATTTAGGCGCCGGTGGCGAGCAACCCCAATCCACGGTGGCACATTTCAATTTGGGCTCAACGACTACTTCATTCCCCACTCAACACCAACACCAGTTTCCTTCGAAGGAAGGGTGAGAGGTAATGGCGCACCTCCTTTCTTTCAATACAGGCATGAATGTTGTGTGAACATCGAATATGCCTATAGCTGGTACGGTCCTTGTCCCCCGCTACCTCCGAACATTACAGGCCCAGAGTGCTACTCAATTGAAATGCTGTGAAACCTGCCGTCTTGTGCAGTGCATGTATCAGAATGCGATCTGATTCAGATCGCATTACAATCAACCTCCAATCTGTTTTTTACTCTCGAATTCCCATGTTTCCGGGCAATATCTCCCCCACCTTAGGCGTCCAGTTCATTTTCAATTGGGCTACATTGTCAAAAAAGAAGAGCAGAATGGTGCGATTCGTATTACCTATCCTTATTTTCTCGGGCTGCTGATTTCGCCTCCTTTCCAAGAAATCCATTGCGAGGTACAACAGGCGGGACTATCAAGAACATTAGCGGCTATGATATTCGTGGCAATTATATCGAGCATACCGAGATCAATATTCACCTCGAGCTTCCGACATCACCCTTGGCATAAACCTGGACTATCACTGGCCCACATTACATCCAGTTCGACCGTATGTTCGGCTCTTGGTATTAACACCCCTCATGTCTCCTGTTAGCGACTCGTTCCATCATCGAAGTCCATACGACGATCAAGACGGTGCGCATAATGTTGGCTAATCCGGCCCTCTTGGATTCTGCAAGTCTTCCGGAGACATTGTTCTCCCTCAAAGAGATTCTGAAATTAAAGGAGTTGGCAGCCCGAGCCTACTACCAGCAGACACTTTTGGCTAACCGCTTCGGTCATGTAGTCGCTACACGGCTCGATGATTGCCGCCAACTGTTGCAAGAACTGCTAGAAAATCTCCCACAATGTCGCCATGGTCTTCCAGTCTCTGTATGGCGCAAGACAGGCGTAGACGACGATGTTTACTTACGAGACTCCACGCTACGAGGACGCCATAGATCTTTTGTAGAAAGTCTCCTCACAAGAATTTCTCAGGGATGTGTCAAGACATGACATTTTGACTGGTCGAGATCACTGGTTAGCAAAGTGCCGAGTATAGTCCAGACCCTCCGCCTCGCGATTAAGCGACAGGAAAATTCACAGCATTGGCAGCCACCTCATTCTTGATGCTCCTCAAGTCGCGGCAAATAGAGCCGGCTTTGTCCAAGTATGGACACAGTGCGTGGAGACATGCGGATATTTCGACAATGAGGCGTTCTTCGGGGCCTGGTCAGCTGAGTCCTTGGGAAAGTATCCATATGTCGCGAGCACAAGATGTCAAGCTGCTGTGGGATGCATTGATGCGCTCTTGCGCCGAGAAAGTCAAAATCCAGTGGCCCAGCCTCTTGACAGTGCTAGTGACGCAAGTTCTGCACGGTTATAATGACAAGAGCTTCTGTGAGACACGTCAAGTCTCAATTATGGTGTTGGCACAAGCCTAAGTGTCACACTGTCGTCGAGGGAGATGGTTGAATCCAAGCCTGAGCGCCCCATGAATTGCCTAATCGGTCGAAATTTTGGCATGTCCTTAACGGTACCTTTAAACGGTGCCATGCACTTGATACCTGTTCCTACCTGTTCCTCACCTATTCCTATGTGCCAAACTGCCGCGATACAACGCTATCTCTGTCAGCCGCAGCTGCCACCATGCTGCAATGCGCCACGAGGACGACGTCAGTAACCGGGAATGATTCAGAAAGCAATGCACCAGCCGCCAAGGTCAATCTGCCGGCGGGGAAGTTCCTCCTTCCACATGGTTGTGATGGTCATTGTGCATCTTCCTTATGGCTCCACCGTAACTAGCATTGCACCGCACGAATGATCAGCTTCGCGCGCCATGCGAGGCCGATAACGATGGTGGTTGGCAATTAGTAGCTGTTGTACTAGATCAGTCAGCCAAACCTATAAGTACTAGCGGGAGAAGCCCAATATTATAGCAGAACGACTACGGCTACCGTTTCCCTCTCCGCCATGATCTGGTCAACTTTCCTCGTCCTTGCACTGGCGCAGCTGTCTGTGGCCAACCCCGTCTCCAAACGCTGGGACGACCTCTCTGTTAGGCACGCATGGAGCGAAGTTCCCAAAGGCTGGGAGCTGCAGGGCCCCGCACCCGGCGATCACACCATGAGCCTGCGCATTGGGCTCAAGCAGGACAAGATTGACGAGCTCATCGCTACGCTCTATGAAGTCAGCGACCCTGCCCACTCCAAGTACGGCAAGCACCTGTCCGTGGAGGAGGTCAACGCCCTCACTGCTCCCCACCCCGATACTCTCGACCTTGTTCATGCTTGGTTGGAGCACCACGAGGTCGATACCTCTGCAGCGTCGCGCACAAGCGCAAATGACTGGATCACAATCCGCGTCACTGTTGCCCAGGCTGAGCGCATGCTCGGTGCGTACCATTGCACAATACTTGTTTGTGCTGTACTTATAACTCTTATTTCCTCAGGCACCAACTACAATGTTTACCGTCACTCCACCTCTGGCGAAGACATCATCCGCACGATGGAATACAGCCTTCCCAGTACTTTGGAGGGTCACGTGAACGTGGTCGCACCCACCACCTACTTCTCGACAACCCGCAGCATGAGGTCCACGATCCACAAAGTGACCCCCGCCGCACCTGTGTCCGATGTCACCGTCCCCAGCAGCTGTGCCAACACGATCACCCCCACCTGCCTGAAGGACCTGTACAACACTGCCTCGTACACCCCCAAGTCTACCAGCACCAACAAGCTCGGAATCGCTGGGTATCTCGAGGAATATGCCAATCGCGCTGATCTCCAGGTGGGTGCTGCATAAAATGATTGAAGAGTGTGGTATTGATAGGCTTTCCTAGACCTTCTACAAGAAGTATCTTACTGCCGCCGAAGGCAGCAGCTACACCACTGTTCTCGTGAACGGTGGCCTTGACACTCAGTCTGATCCCGGTGTTGAGGCCAACTTGGATGTCCAGTACGCTGCCTCGGTCTCCTACCCCACCCCGGTGACCTACTACAGCACTGGCGGCTCACCGCCTTACATCCCTGACGACAACTCTCCCTCTAACACCAATGAGGTTGGTCAAATTCCCATACCACTTTTTCGCAATCACGATAGCTGACATCACGTCTTGCAGCCCTACCTCGACTTCCTTAACTATGTCGGCAACCAGACCACCGTCCCGCAAACCTTCACCACCTCATATGGTGACTACGAGCAGACTGTCCCTAAAGACTACGCCACCAGCGTGTGCAACGGCTTTGCCACTCTCGGTGCCCGCGGCGTGTCTATCATGTTCTCGTCCGGCGACGACGGTGTAGGAGATGGTGACTGCAAGAGCAACAATGGCACGAACAAGGTCGCTTTCCAGCCCAACTTCCCCGCGTCTTGTATGTCTCTTTATTGAATCTTCGTATACAACGCTAATGCCTTTCCTCCAGGCCCCTACGTCACCTCCGTTGGCGCCACCTACAAGATCAACCCCGAAGTCGGCATCAGCTTCTCTGCTGGCGGGTTCTCCAACTACTTCCCGACCCCCTCGTACCAGACCAGCGCCACCTCGGCCTTCATCAAGTCCCTTGGAACTAAATACGCCGGCCTGTACAAGTAAGTGCTTGCCTGACCTCAATGCGACTTCAGTGCTGATTGTGCACCCGTGCGTTCAGCCAGTCCGGCAGAGGTATCCCTGATGTCTCCGCCCAGGGCGAGGGCTTCCAGGTCGTCGTCGGTGGATCAGTCGAGTCCGTCGGTGGCACGAGTGCTTCCGGTCCCGTACGTCACTCTCACCTCTTTCATGAAGCGCGTTGAATACTTACTCGTTCATAGACGTTCGCGGCCATCGTCGCGCTCCTGAACGACTACCGCATCAGCGAGGGCAAAGCGCCCCTGGGTTTCCTGAACCCCTTCTTGTATAGCACCGGTGTTGCTGGGCTCACTGACATCACGTCTGGCTCGAACCCCGGCTGTGGGACAAACGGCTTCACTGCCCGTGCTGGGTGGGACCCGGTAAGTAATCTTTCCGTATGATGATTGTGCCGTTATCTCATGATTGCCAGGTTACCGGTCTTGGCACGCCCAACTTCGGGAAGCTGCAAGCTCTCGTGTAAGGATGGTTGGACGGAGTCGACTGGCAGAAACAGGCATTACTTATTTAAATGTTATTCGTGTTTAAAAATGGATTAAATGGAAGTTTCGTGGATATAAAGTGGCTAGGTGCTCGGCTACTGATTTGAAATTCAAAACTATCAGCATGCATACAATTGGGCGGAAACCGCCTATGGGGAACTATCCAATTCACTGAATGCACCTCGTGGTGAAACTTGCGCCACCACTGACTATCCTCTATCCAGCATGTCTACCAGTGCACGGCAAAGATATATTCAAGGACCACACAACTCGGTTCTTGGCGTTACTCACCGTCGAGCAGCACGCGACAAAGTTCCTCGGGGTGGCCGCAGTTGATGATCGACGATCTTCGACGATCACGCATCCGGGGTCTTGCGCCCGCGCGCCCGTCGTTGTGTGATATTGTCGCATCACAAGCAATCACAAATCAGGCCTAACCCACACGCAACCCCCACGCAGTCTACCAGTCAACAGACCCCACCAAGGAACCATCCACGAGGGCGTGTGTACTCGCTGCAGCTATTTAAACGCGCACCGCTGAGCTTCGAAATTAACTCTCCTTTCGCCACATAACAACCCATCGGTAGTCATGCTCTGGTCTACCGTCTTCGTCGCTGGCCTCGTACAGCTCTGCCTGAGCAAAGAGGTGTTCAAGAGATGGGACGATTTTTCGGTCAAGCATTCTTGGGCCGAGGTCCCCAGTGGTTGGGAGTTGCAGGGTCCTGCTCCAGAGGAGCACTTGATCAACCTGCGCATTGGGCTCAAGCAGGACAAGCTTGAGGACCTTATCGCTTCCTTGTACGAGGTCAGCCAGCCTCAGCACCCGAAGTATGGCCAGCACCTCTCCGTGGAGGAGGTCAACGCGCTTGTCGCGCCCCACCCTGACACTCTGGACCTGGTCAATGCCTGGTTGGAGCACCATGATGTGGATGCTGCCTCCGCGGACCGTACGTCCAGCAACGACTGGGTCTCAATGAAAGTGTCTGTTGCTCAGGCCGAGCGTATGCTTGGTGCGTATATGTCTAAATGCCTGCGTCAGCCCCCTAAATATTTGTCTCAGGAGCGAAATATGGCGTCTATCGTCACATTGCAACTGAGGAATACGTAGTGCGCACGACCAGCTATAGTCTTCCCACCGAGCTGCACCACCACATCGACGTTGTCGCGCCCACCACCTATTTCCCCAGCACCCAGAGCATGCGGTCAAATGTTGCCATCATGAAGGAGGTTGGGGGCTCAATTGATGCTGCACAGTATACCTGTGAACAGGCCATTCAACCCAGCTGTCTGCAGAAGCTCTACAACTCCACCGGCTACACGACCCACTCTGCCGGGAAGAACAAGATTGGTGTCACTGGGTATCTTGAGCAGTACCCGAACCACGCAGATCTCCAGGTTTGTGCGTCTTGTTATCTGAACTGACACATACTAATGACTCCTTTGACTTATAGGCCTTCTATAAGAAGTACTATACCAAGGCTGAAGGACACAGCTACAGCACTGTCGAGATCAATGGAGGCAGGAACAATCAGTCTGCGCCTGGAGGTACGTCTCAGTTCCAAATACATGGAGGCCTATCTAAATAATAATTGCACCGATCAGATGAGGCGAACTTGGATGTGCAATACGTGTCTGCGCTTGCCTACCCGACCCCATTCACTTTCTACAGGTAGTGGCATCGTGATAATTTGCGTTCATCTCTAATCGGAATTGCAGCGTCGGCGGCTCGCCCCCATTCAAGCCTGATTCTGCGACCCCCTCTAACACCAATGAGGTTAGTCATTCACCCGTGAGATCTCGAGCGTCATTAACTCTACTGTTAGCCCTACCTGGATTTCCTCACCTACATCGGCAACCAGACCACGGTTCCCCAAACTATCACCACGTCCTATGGCGACGATGAGCAATCCGTCCCCCACGACTACGCCACCCGAGTCTGCAATGGCTTTGCCGCCCTCGGCGCGAGGGGTGTGAGCGTCATCTTCTCCTCGGGAGACTTCGGCGTTGGCGACGGCACATGCAAGACTAACAGCGGCAAGAGCAAGACCCTGTTCCAGCCCGTTTTCCCTGCATCATGTAAGCCCTTACCTTTTCACTTCCGGGGATTACGCTGACGCGGTTCGCTTAGGCCCGTACGTGACCGCCGTCGGTTCCACCACCGGCCTCAGCCCGGAAGTCGCTGCCAACTTCTCAGGAGGTGGATTCTCCAACTACTTCAAATTGCCCTCGTACCAAAAGAGCGCCACTGCCGAGTTCAAGAAGTCGCTCGGCACCAAATACAGTGGATTGTACAAGTACGTTCGTCCATAGGCAATTGTCACTCAGCGCGCACTGACGCGCATTACCTGACAGCACAACCGGAAGAGGATACCCCGACCTCTCCGCGCAAGGCGAACAGTTCCTTGTCGTCATTGGTAACAAGACATTCTTCATTGGCGGAACCAGCGCATCTGCCCCGACTGTTGCTGGTCTCGTGGCCCTCCTCAACGACCACCAGATCACCCAGGGCAAAGCCCCGCTGGGATTCCTGAATCCCTGGCTCTACTCGACAGGCCTCGCTGGCATCAACGATATCACCTCCGGTGATAACCCGGGATGCAACACCAAGGGCTTCTCCGCTCGCAAAGGCTGGGACCCGGCAAGTCTCCTCAACTTGTTACACAAATATCATCTGATTAATCTCTCCTAATTTGCAGATCACTGGGCTGGGTAGCCCCAACTTCGGGAAACTCCAAGAGCTGTTGTAGGATGTGGAATCGGACTGCGTGCTCAATACTCTTTAACTGAACATTCACTCTGTCATTCCTTTTGGAACTCTTATCTAACTGAGCATCCTGTCGTTTTTCTTTACGCGAATATGATATAATGTGCAACTCTGATTTAGATTGTGGTAAGTAATAGACAAACGATATGCGAGCAGTCCGTACAGTAGATATGCAAAAGTAGGTGGAAAACAAAAATGAGATAATCGATAGTTCGTTGTAGCAAGAGTCCTACATCCCAGACCTCGGCGAGGTCACAATGCCCGTATCGGCATCACGATCATGATATGTATGTTCGTAAGGGTTGGGATAGCTGTAACCAACCTGCTTGTCTTCGAGCTTGTCGTCATAGTCTTCCTTGTCGACAGTATAAGTTCTCTGATATTGAACCTGTCTGCGTTGGGTGCGTCGGCGCTCGGGACCATTGATGAAATCAAGGTGTTCGAATGAGTGGTACGAGCGATTTCCGAGGTATGCGAAGACCTATCATATTCAATCAGCACAGAAGTCGACGAAAGAGACGAACTTGGCCCACATTTTCGGTGATTTGGATGAGGGCCATGATTAGAGCCAAGAGGATCAACCTGATAAACCTTTAGTCCTCACAGGCATCAAGTAAACGGAGACAAACATACAGCCAATGACCCTCGGCAAGAGCGAGGAACCATATCTTCGAGTCAGTCATATTACCGTCGGCGTCGTAAATGGGCTTCGAGGAGCCGATGTCGAGTATCGCAAGGAAGCAGGTAGCAGTTCCAATGGTACACCTAGTACCAAGGATACCCCATTCATATTTATCTGCGTAGAATGGATCTTTGTTAGTCATTAGATGGGACATCCGAGCACAAGCTATTACCTCGAGGCATCCCCTTTATGCACGACATGAGAACCAGGCCCAAGATTGTGGCGCCCTATGGAATTGATACTCAATACTTCCCGTGGGATCAGCCGAACAGAATTACATACAGCAGCAGGATATAACCACAAGGCCGATGAACCACGATCCTTGAGGATGCCAGAATAGATATCTTGCAAACTTGCGTAGTTCAACGCTGTCGTATTGGTCGGATCGGTAGCGAGAAGAGCATTTAGCTTAGCGAAAAGGAGAGAAGATTGGTCGGGTGTTGCGTCCAAGATCTCAGGCTATGAAGATCGTAAATCCAGCTGAATGTAGGTCATCAAACGAAAACAACTTACGGACAAAACTTCACCAAAAACCGCCAACTCTGTTTGAATGGCTCCAGCTAGCCAGATAAGAGTGCTGTTTTGCTGCTGGCCCAGGTAAAGGTCGGCATTCAACTCGTCTATTGTATCCTCAAACGAAAGGCCTAGGTCGTTGAAAAGGCTGACAGAATTCGGGAAGGTGGAGGCAGTGAGGTTGGTGCCTAGAGTGTTATTCAATTGCCATTGCACTGCGTCTTGGATGGCGCCATCGATCTTAAGTAAAGCCCCGTTGAGATTCTGTGTGATTGTCTATTAGCGGCCATAGCTGGAGGAGTGGTGGGGCATATTTACGACGAAAGAAATTGAATTCGCAACCGCTGGAGAAATTTGAGTAAATATCGGCATGTTAGGGAGACAAACTCACCTTGCAGAGTGACTATCAATGCAGAGAGGAAGCAGAATTGAGAGAAAAACCACGCGAGAGTGCGGCGACTGCTTGTTTCTCGATTGCTGCCTGGGGTGGCGAAGAACAGAGAAAAGAATCCAATGAAGATAACGGCCGCTGCGCCGAAGACAGGTATTCCCTGCGCCCCAAGCCCCGCGTTTCCGACCAAGTTCTTGAAGCCGCCTGTGATCTTATCAAGGGCAGCGCCCATGCTGATCTATACGTCAGTCGATGCGGGGGAAAAACAGGACGAATTGTGACTTACATGATAAGGAAAACGGTACCAGAACGTGCGTATATGCCCTCCGTAGTGTAGCCAACAAAGCCCGGCAAATGGAGCGCGACGAAATGGCTGATTACCTCCACGAAGATTGGAAGGAACCACAAAACAACCTTGATGATATTTAGAGTCGTTGATGGGCCATTGTCTCCGCCGATGAAAAGGATAGCGAAGGCGGCAAAGAAGCAAGCTGCTGAAAAGACAAGGGGCAGTATATGGGCCCATAATGAGGTGCACGGCAAGTGATGTTTCTTTGCATAGTACAATACTGCGCCACAAGTGAGATAAATATAACGATAAGGCTCAAACAAAACGTACCAGCCAAATATTGTATCAGCAGAACCATTCGACTCAGTCCCATTGACATTGAGATTCCTCTTGCGTTCAACACAGGCAACCGATTGTTTCGAAACATTTGAGCAGACACATCGCCCTTGTTGAATCCACCATAAGATAGCAGGTTATTTATTTGGCCTTGAGTGGGGTCGCTGGCGATCCCATTTGTGATGTCAAACGCATCGGTGAATGCCGCCATTGCGCTAAACACGATCAATTGCACGAAGACCTGCATATCAGACGGTTCATATCTCATCGAATCGGAGCAGAACATTTCGGGCGCACCATGATCTTGTGAAACCAGTCGGCTATAGTGTGGGTCGTAGTTTGAAAGTTTTCCGTGGTAACGATGCTTAATCAACATACCTTGTCGAAAACGCATGTTGTATGCGACCTGCGCTATCCAAACCCACCATACCCAGAGGAAGAATAATACATAGCTTAGAGCATTATTCCATTGCAAAATGGGCGTGCCATCTCTGCTCAAGAGTAAGCGAATAGAACACGATCGCCCTCACAGAACACTCACGTCAAACCGGCTGAGAACAATACCGTAGATTGTGAGCCACGGTGCGGAAGGAGAAAACGGTAGGATTCGTACCGAATGCTATGGTCATGTATCAGTGATAATTTTTCATTCGCTCGTGAAGTAAGCTCACCTGTAGTCATCGCAATCTCGAGCAAAAGGTCAATGAAAGGAACTTCTTCTGCCGATCGGACTCTAAGCTCCCCTGGCTCCAGCTCAGTTAACTCCTCCTCGCTGTCCACGCTCCCCGGCTGCTGGAAAGGCGAGATTGACCAGGGAATAGCATTATTCTTGCGCTCCTCTTTCAAGGCAGAAAGATCAGACTCTCTTCGTAGGTGCTCAGGCTTAGACATGGTTGCCGAAAAGGAATTGAGGGAAAGTCTCCTGGAAGCAGACTTTTGAAATGGGGCGGGCGACGCCAAGGAGGGGGGGAGGGCAATAATCACAAACGCCTGCCATGATGGATTAAATTTAAAGGGCCGGGCGATACAACAGGATGCAACAGGCACAGCGCTCGTCGGCGCCTATCAACATTTCATTACGTGAAGCATAGCTCTTAGAGATTTTGGTCAGTTCTTGAACACAGCTTGAATCAACTCCGTGCTGAATTTAAGCTCATCATGCAGCCATAAAAGTGAGAAGAGTCAAGTGGATACGCTTATCTTGTCATTCGGAAAACCATATGCAAACTCTCGACGCCCGGCATTCTACCGGCATTTCGAACGTATTGGGATCATCACTGGGCGCTGATACCCACTACATTGCTTCAGGTAAAGCAGCACGCGGTTATATTTCTTATAGTCATAGTCTGACAGGATTTGATGCTTGGCAACTGCAACATTCATTGACCGAAGGCTCGCAGAAGCCCAAGAGGCGATGCAAACATCTTGCGGAGTCCTTGGGCGCGCCGCTCGAAGATTCAATGCCAAAACGGGATCACCACTGACGAGGCATATATCCACCGCTCAATGCACTGCCACGCCACTTGAGCAATGACATGCAAAGCTCCGGTGCATTGAACCGTCGCTCAGACTGTTGGCCCATAAATAGAAACAGAACGCACTCATATCTGATAACCTCCGGTGATGTGTAGAACAGTGCAGCATTCTCGACTGATGAGAGTCCTCGTGCCTTGTCAGCCCGGACTCACCATACACGATGCGCTCTGTTCGACGTAAGTGCACGGGCGTGTTGATACCGTCGTAGTATTTGCGGAAAGATCACAATATACTGACGAAGCTGTTTCCACAAAACAAGCAATGTGCGACGGCTTCAAGTAATTCCTCGACGATCCAGCTCTGCCCAGCTGGCGGCAACCAGTTTGGAGCTTCCGGCTGTCTGCGAGAGAGAGGCAAGAAAGCCTTACGGCAGCAGCCAATACACGTGCGAACCATTGGCGTAGCCAAGATGAACGACGTGATAGAACATCGAGCTACAAGGGGTCAATTTTAGCAGAAACACTGGCCGTTGACACGTACCCCATACATGCCCGTTCTCACACTCGGCGCGAGTGATATCCACAAGCGGCACTTCAACCTGACAGGCAGGGCACAGTTCCGCGATTCCATTAGACTCGTGGCCAAGCCCGGGTAAGGCGGCACTCATAGAAGCTGACAGATTTTGCACTTCCTGAGAGAGATCGGGTGGTAACCCAGGGAGTGATCCCTGAACTATAATACGCGCAATGAAGGGGAAGTCGGAAGCTAAGGACCTCCCACATTAGATAGAAGTTGCACAGAGGCGGAAGAAGAAGAAGCACGGACAAGTCACAACGCTGATGATACTAGTGAGATGTCGTACCATAATCCTCAGCACCCAGCGAACGATGGCTGCCAGAAAGTCCTGGGCGACCTGGCCGCATTCAGCTTGAGCTTCTAAATTGCTTGATGAAAGTTTCTTTCGATGCGATCGTTAATGATCGGTCGGCCTAAAAGCAGTGAACGATCATACCCAGCACAGATCTGCAACCGCTAATTTCATTCTCATAGCGAGAATATAATCCCACCCGAAGAGATGTCTCGCCAAACTATTACGAAAGTCGAGTCGTGATTCAGGACCAACGGAAACAGTCATAGTGTTGACTGCGATAGCAGCCGACTCATCGGGGGTAAAGTCCTGTAACACCTGCAAGATGTTCTGCCGGAGGGCGCCAAAGGCTTTGGTTCTGGCAACATGGAGGAATATAGGTCGCAACAGATATATTGGTGCGTCGCCCGTGGCTGACCGTGCCGAATTTATTATTAGAATACTCATGATTCGGCATATCGAAAACTCACCTGCCCTGGAGCGGGACAAAATTATGCGGAGATCATCGGCGACCCCTGCGTCGGTTGCATCGTCCCATAACTGAGCCATGACAAACATGACATTATGTTTGGCGTCATGTTTATAGCTGAAGTCTGTCGGACGACAAGATCTGCGCTGGACTATCAGATCAAGCGGGATCGAAAAGGGGAAGTCCACACACTCATGCGCCCACACAACCGTCGAAGATTCATCATAAGACATCATGCCACTCATGCAATTCATGTCAGTTTTCTGTGTCTGTCGTCCTTCTGCCCGTGTGAACAGTGTGCGGGCTGTGCGTGAGATGCTTTCGGTCGAGATGCCTAGCAACGAGTTTGTCGTGACATACGATGGGCCACTCGAGAGACCAGTGATCACATGGAAAGAACCATCGTAGAGAGAAATCACCAGGGAGTCGCGCTTCCGCTCGTAAAAAGCCCCGGATACTGAAACTAATGCAGATGAACCCACTGAGAGTCTTTGGTTCTGCAAGAGGATCGTTCGAGGGCCGTCCCAAGTGACGCCAACGGCGGTGGGAGATTGTTCTGGCCAGAGATGAACAACGCCAGGTTTGTAGATGACAAGGATAAGCTTCCAGAACACAACTCAACACATTGCGGCAATTGTCAAACCAAGAACAAGGGGCTTACCCGGCCATTAATCGCCTTCACCCAATGCATGGATGAGACGAACCTTCCGTCAGCTGCCGATGGTTGCTGAGGTAGCAGCGAGTAAGAGAGGGTGGCGACATGGTTCTCTCCGATGCCTGACAGAGTTGGCGTGGACTGCAAGCTTTGCACGATCTCTATAAGACCAACAGCCCCCTCTGCTGTGCTATATGCAAGGTATGATTTACCTAATGAAACATCAGCGAACCGCGTCTGTGCTGAAACATATGAGCGGATACGGACATTCACGCTCAGATAGTGTGAGCCAAGGCGACCACGCCAAGTGCGCCGTCCAATTTTGAGCGATGTCGATGGTCCGGGCGTGCCGAACAGACGCTGTGTCCTGCTGATACCTGACACCACGCGATTAGGAACACTTCGTGTGAACGCCATATTCAGGCTGACCGAAGTAGCAAAATTGATCCCGCTCGATTGGCGATAGCGAGGATGGAATTATCTATACAGGCACTGGGGGCAATGCCAAAATCGGGCTGCGGGGACCATGAGATGCCTAGAACACATCGTTCAGGATATCTCTACCCCGAAAATCTCGGATGACCCACAGGTGGTTTGTAGCCGTAAGGCTGTTAGGAGAGACGGCTCGGTAGGCTGAAAGTGACTGATCAAGAAGGTCGTGATATTCTGGACCTGTTTACCAATGTTCAGTTTTTAGCCAAGCTCCTGGTGCAGCGGGGATCTTACGTGGGACCATTCTCCTTTTAGGTGATTTTTCGCGGCGGCACAGATGGACACTTCCATGTTCGAATTGAGCACCGCCAGCACACATCTTGGCGCACTTGAGAAAGGCACCAGACGTAATTAAAAACCACACACCTTCCATCGCGTGTTAGCCCACTCGGCGAGCACGCCACGCTCCGCACGGAGATGTCCAGCGATCCCAAGGAGACCGCGCCCCAATCTGCCAGACGCGAGCGTGAGTGGTGGTGGTGGTGGTGGTGGTGGTGCAACGCGCGCGGCGCACCTTGCGATATCTCTGGCCAGTTCTGGGGCTTCTCCGACACGCCCTCCTTGTTGCACTCGATCATCGTGCGATACCACCCCAGCGGCCTCTCTCCCGCCCTACCCTTCTCAACCGGCGCCTTTATCACAGAGGTGGTATCAAAATTGATGCCAGGATCTGGAGTCTGAGCTGGCTTTAGCACAGATAGGCATCGGGCCCAGTCGATCTCACCAGGATGTGCACGGCGGATTTGGTAACGAAGCACACCTGTCCGTCCCCGGACCATTGCAGACAGTGAATTGACGGATGTGAAACGACAGTGGGCACATTTAAGGCGGTATGAATGGGCAAGTCCGCCATCGCCGCTGTCAGCGAGCGCGAGTGAGATACCGGCGGTTCTTGCAAGTTAGTTTGGCATGCAATTAGCCAGGGAGAGAGGGGCTAGGGGCAGCGCTGGGTCGAGTTGGCGGCGGGAAGCAGATGATCGCAAAGTTCACGCGCCGACCGTTCTGGGTGGGCCGTTCCCGCGCCACCGACGCGACAGACGCCGGCCGGCCGATACGCTTGATTCAAACCATCGCCACTGCTCGTGAAGGTTCTGTTGAATTGCGCACCGCAGATTGCAGCTGCATCCCCGAGCATGACAGCGAGTGATCTCAACACCCCGCCGAAGCATCCGCTGACAGCTGATGCAGGACTTGACTTTTTGCTACCTGCATATGACGAATCAAGACCTGCAGATTCTGGACACATTGGGCACATCAGACTATATCAGCGGCGAGCTTTCCGATGATGGTGAGCGCCACACCCCTCCCCTGGTGCGGTCTAGACTGACAAAAGCCAGAGCTCGATATCCCCCCGCACATGGTGCCGCCCAACCCCGACGACTCTGACAGTCCGTGGCTTGCATGATGCATGATGGGCAGCTAACATATTTAATCTCCTAGTCCTGCCTTCCCAGGTCCACCCCTCGTATCCCTATGGCAATCCGACCAATATCAGACACCCTGCGGCCCGACCCCGGCCGCCTTATGACCCCACGTCGAGGGCGTTGTTCGAGGACATGGGCTATGCTGGCGGCGGCATCAATGGCGCGCTGCGCTGGCGAGATCTTGCATTGGATCGACTACTGCCCGTGGACGAGGCGAAGGAGGAGTCTAAAAGGGCAGCGCAGGCCCGCAAAATGACCAGCGGGACCGCGGCGAACCACCCCCCGGCCCCGCCCCAACAGCAGCAACCGGATATAACGATAGACGACGACGAAGAGGACGACGATGAAAACGACGAAAACGATCTCGACGACGACGAGGAGGATGACGAAGAAAGTTATGATGAGGAGGAATAGCCGATATCGCGCAAGGTTGTGACCGCATCACGGATCGTTGTAAGTAGTAGAATCAAACTCTAGTGACAGCATGTACAAGAGCTTCGCCGACATCCTCCTGAAGCAAATCTTTCGGGTTGTCTTCATGCTCGATGGCCCAATCGTAGCTCTCGAGCAGCAGCGCATCAGTCAGGGGCACAAAGTGCGCGGCAAGCACGTTGATGATGTTCGCCACCCGGGTGATCGCCAGGCGCGTGCTGCCGTCGATGATCTAGACCGGCTCAGCGACGGTAAACAAGGGTGCATATGAACCCACATCGTTTTGGTTCGAGTACACAGCCTCCGCGTCGAACCCGTCCTCGCCCTCCTGATCGCTCTCTTTCACGTGCTTGCTCACCCATATGTACCCGTTGAGGCCCAGAATGAGGTCGACGTTGCAGGGCAGCGTGATGAAGTGCGATTTCAAACGGCGGACCAAGATCGGCGGAATCGTGACGAGCTGGCCATTGCGCAGCTAGATCAATGCTCAGGGCGCGCCTAGGTTTTTAGGTTGCAAATCGGGCAAACCTTGCCATATTTGAGCGAGCGGGTGTGCAGCGACATGGCGCCATCGGCGAAGAACGCCTGCACTTCGGCTACGAGCAGATCACCCTCTTCGAAGAAATTGCGCATCTGGAGCTCGTCGCTCTCCAGTTTTCGACGCTGGTGACATGATTAGCCGGGTCTGGGTGGGCTGGATCAGCCAAGCTGTACCTGAACCCCCCCTGGTAGATTGACAGACGATAACATGAGCACCGCATCCTGGCGCGAGTTGGCGTCGACTTTCCATCTTCGCGGTTGCACCTAACCATCATCAGCACCTGTCTTAATCTCCAATAACTGAAAAAATCACCTCAGTGATGCGCCCAACGACCAGGTCGCCAACCTCCGGGTTGTACCTGAGGTCGCGGTGAGTGAGTAATCTCATCATGGCGTCAGGGTATACCTTGTACGTATCGCTCTCACAGTCACCAGCTTGTTGACACGCTCCACCGTACCAGCAACTGACGAGATGACTGTATCGCTGTCAACATAGGTACCATGACCTCTGGCTCCTGATGAACATCATTTACGCAATTGTTGCGGTGGACTCACCGCATAAAAGCCTGCGCAGAGGTGAGCGATTCGCCTGGGCAGGTCAGGCGCGCGTCGCTGGACGCGAACTCGTCGTCCAGGTCCATGAGGGCATCGTCATCCGCGTCTCTGTGATTTTTCCCTGCGGCGTAGGCGGGGCTGTGGTCCAGCGGCTGAGGAAACGACGTGAAAGCAATCATTTCGTCGAAAAACAAGCGAAAGAGGCACACTGCCACCGACGTCGACGGACTTTGCAGGTTCCTCATCCGGCGTTTTAACGCGCGCCGCTCCCAGCGACCCCGAAGGCGTCCGCCTCCCCTCTCAGCATACTCTGTTTTATTGATTCACGAGAAACCATCTCGGAGTGATGCCCTGTACTTGTAGGTTGCTCCGCGCCATTACGCGCGAACGTTATCTGTCTGCCTGCGCGGCGCGGCAGGCGTAAGCTTCTCGGCGAATATTAATTCAATTATACCACGCGTGCTGGGTGACACGACCTTCTCAGGCGTCCCGCGCGATCGCGTGCACCAAGCTCCAAGGCATCCCCTTTCCGATCGCAGCGCACGTCAACGAAGCCAATCTGGCGTCGCTGACCACGGCAGACCACGGCGCGTGCACCAGCGCCCCGGGCGATAACAGCCACCCGCCGCCCGGATGAATCTCGCCGGCGGCGATGCAGATCCACACTGAAGTCATCGCGGCGGCGCCTGTTATCGCCACGAGGGGCTTCTTATTTCCAGGCACCCGTTAAGCTTGCGACACTTTGCCGCGTTTCCTGACCTGTCCATTGCGCGCGCGCCCAAACAGGCTCGCCGTCTGCTCGCAGAACCTTCTGCGCGCGGCGGTGGGTGCGCATTGCCTAAAGCCTAAATTCGGCCGGGGGCCCGGGCGGCGGGGCGAGTAACGTGGGTAACGCGTCATATTTGGCGTAGCGCAGTGCTAAACGGATATACACCGCGTCCGTCGCGTCGCAGGTCACGCCAGGTCACGGCGACGCGATCATCGTGCGGAGCCCGAGTGTCAATTTTCCCGAATCGGGCGCGTCGGGCGTGGAACGCGTTCCGGTGACGTGTCGCGCTGAAGGAACCACAGCGGAAGGAGCAGCAGGAGCAGCGCTAAACGCGAGTGTATTATGAGAATATACAGGGGGAGAGCGGCAGTAAATACGGAAAGCTACAGAGTGCACGACAATGCTACGAGGCGAATAATGTATGTGAAGGTCTAAAGGCCGGTCCCAGACCGGCCGGGCTATTATGCATGCAATATCTAATAACGTTAATGCGGGGCGGATGTATAACTTTAAGCAGCCAAGCGCGATCACTTGTATGCGAGGAAGTACGCGGACAGCGCGGGGAGGTCGTTAGAACCTGCGTCCGAGTAGGCCTGGCGGCGCGAGCCGCTGAATTTTAACGCGATGACGGTGCCGCACCACGGCTTGCGCGCCGCGCCGGAGGTGATGTGGTAGATGGATCGGTTGACGGGCTTGCCGCGCGAGAGCGCGTTCGGCGAGTACCAGACGTGGAGGGGGAAGCGCAGCGGCTCGCCGCTGAGGCCCTGCGTGAGCACGATCGCCTCGGGGCGGCCCTCGGGCATGTACGCCTCGAGCAGCGGCATGGGTGCGGGCCCGTCCTTGGTGGCAACGGAGGGCATGCAGTCGATCGTGATGATTCTGGGGCGTTCTGACGCGCGAAATCACGGTCAGCTCGGCATTCACGTGTGCGCGACGAGAATGCTCACCTTCTTCGGGCGAGAAGAGAATGGCGGAGACCTGGATGACCTCGGGCTCCGCTGGCGGAGGCATGGCGATCGTGTTGTTGATCTGGGCCGGCTGGCACTCCCTGCGATGACGGGGCCAGTCCTGCAGGATTATCGACGCGTTTAGCGGCGAATGCACAGCACAGCTCGGGAGATACGCACACTTTGGAGATGCTCCGGCGAGCAGTACCAGGACTTTTGGCAGCGCGAGCACCACATAGAGGTGGGCCGGCAGCACAGGGTGCACGGGTAGTTGATGAGGGGTCTGCAGCTCATGGTTGGGTGCTTGGGATGGGACGTGTAACGGTGATGGGACTTGCATGAGGAAGTCGGCCAACCTTTATACGTTGTCGTTCCACGGGTGATTTAGTTCGGCGGAAGACCTGTGGGCAAAGCAAGAGTCTGTGGGACCAAAATACCGGGCGCAGTAGTAGGGCTCGGGAGGCCAAGATCTGTGTGCAGATCAGCGCAGATCGCGTATCGGGGGCGCACCCGCCAGGCACGTCATCAAATCCTGTTCCCGAGCTCTCGGTTTTCTAGGGTTTCCTCCCAATGTACGGTGAATTGGCATCATTCTATGATGCCACATCAGCAGAGGCCGCCCCAGGGTGCGCGTCCAGGTCCATGTTCAAAACGCAGCAGCAGCAGCCCGCGTCGCGCGAGACCGCACCCGTCTCTGCACGCGCCGTGGTGGCACATTGGCGACCACCCGCGTCGCATACGCGCTACGCGGCGCCCAGCGCGGTTGATTGTCGAATCCACATGAAACTACGCATGTCGCTCGTCTCACGAGCGTTTGTCACGTCGTGATCCCGTTGCCCAGTCGACAATTACAGTAAGCTCTGGCGTAGAGTCAGAACGTTACGAGAGGCCTGGCAGATGTTTCATGTCACGATTAGACGCCAGGTCCCGGGTACGACCTGTGTGAGCCTGCGTGCTCCTGTGTGCCAGGCTAAGACTGGCTAAGTCAGGGACTGCGTAAGTTCAAGTCATCCGGCACAGCTTTCACTCGCTCTTTGGCTTTCATTCTGTCATCTTACCCACACTCAGCCACACTCACAGGCGATTAAGCGAGAGTTTCGGGCGGCGCAAGGTGGTTCATTGCCAGAAGGGCCTCATATCTGGAAAGCAATATTGGCCTCCACGCGACTCTCCACCGCTATTGTCTTTAGCATTGATATAGCTCATATCAGGCGCAATTTTAAGAACCATGGTGTTTCAAAGATCATCCACGCTGCGGATGCAAATTAACCTGACTACGATTTTCGACGCCGCTCGAAACTAGCACGCTGAAACCGTTTGGAAGAGAACGTGAAAAAATATTGCCCCGGGGCCTTCGCAGCCTACGCACGCCCAGCGAAGACGCGACGAGGAGCTGGCGTATACGTAGGCGCGTGCCGGGTGTAACCGAACGCGCCTTTCGAGGCCTTGAGCGGCCGGAGAGCTTTCCCACGCCACGGAATCTTGCTCTCAGTCGCGACCATGTCCGACGATGAAATGAATATTGACGATGGTAAGCACGCACAGTCACTCTCCGTAGTACAGGGACTTACGAACAATACAGTGGCTGCTGGTGGGGCTGTCCGGCGCCGTGGGAGGGGCTTCCAAAATGCCGCAGGAGGTGCGTGTTGAAACGGGCACCGGTTTGCGAAGCTCGAGTAACCCTTGGTTTTGGCAGGCAATGACCCTGCCGTGGCGACGGAGCCCAAGTACGAGCGACTGGAAACGGCCAAGGACGGGGACACCAGGGCCGCGCGGTGTGAGTCGCCCCGTACAGCTTCACGGGCAGCCGCTGACCGTGCATTCTTCTATTTCTCTTTCTCTTATCTGCGATCGTCGATCCCATTGCAGCTGTCGAGGGCTGGATTGTGCTCGTGACGAACGTGCACGAGGAGGCCACCGAGGAGGACGTCACGGACCTCTTCGCGGAGTTCGGCGAGATCAAGAACCTGCACCTCAATCTCGATCGGCGCACGGGGTACGTCAAGGTGCGCGTTTGGGATTCAGCGGGGTCTCAGCCCCATTGTGCGCGGACTATAATGCTGACGCGTCCATTGTCCTGCAGGGCTACGCGCTCGTGGAATACGAGACAATGACGGAGGCGCAGGGGGCCATCGACGGCGCCTCGGGCAAGCAGCTGCTCGAGCAGGAAATACAATGCGACTATGCGTTCGTCAGGCCCCCGCCTTCGGGACCAAAAAAGGGACGGGGAGGCAGGGAAGGCCGGGGGCGCAGTGCCAGTCCAGGACGCCGTTAATGTACATTGCCCATTGTCTCCTAGCACACTCACATTTTCGCCGCAAAAATATTTTACGCCCTCGAACCGGTTGCTCGCTCTAGATATCGATGTTGCACTTGTTCGTGTATTGCGTCTCTCGTACGCCCTATGGCATGTACAACATACTTGGTAAACTAAGGCGCGACTTGGGCTTTGCTTTGAATGGCAAATGCCATGTGGCTGGAAGTTGTGGATTGTTTGGCCCAACTTGGATCGTGCTTTCGGTCCACTAGCACATTGGAACGCGGTAGCGTGTGCGCCCTGCTCTTTCTTCGCGTCCGCTTCTATTCCGCATGGCTCGAGACGCAATTATTCTGAGTGAAAGCGACGAGGAGAGCAAAACCGCCAAGGGAAAATCCGCAAAAGACCCAAAGGTCATCGTGCAGGATGAACCTTCGGAGGGAGAGAACGCGGACGAGGACGGAGATGAGGAGGAAGAGGAGTACGAGATAGAACAAATCATGGACTCTCAGCGGGCGTCGAAGGTACGTGTGCTCCGTCGCATTGGTGGATACTCTGTCTACGTGACACCGACTCATAATAACTGTGTTCCGACCTACAGGGAAAATTCAGATATTTTGTGAAGTGGAAGGGCTATGATGACAGCCATAACAGCTGGGTAGAAGAAGACGATGCGTGCGTATTCGCTTGCGCGCGGGCGTGTTGACTCTGAAGTGACACTTTACTGCACAGTGGCAATGCTGTTGATCTCATAACCACATACTGGAGGTTAACCAAGGGTAAAAAGCCAGCGGGGGGCCGCAAATCGGCAGCGTCCGCCTCTGGGGTATCCGAGAAAGGCTCAGAGTCGTCCGCGTCCGCCGTGAAGAAGCGGGGCCGCTCTTCGGCGAAACAGGAATCGGACGTCGAAGAAGTCAGCGACGGCGACCGCAAGAAGGCGAGGAAGAGCAACGGCTCCGCGGCAAAATCGGTCAAGAAATCGGGATCCATAGCACCCATGGACGTCGATGCGCCGAGTGAAACCGAGCACATGTTTGACATGTCGAAATACTCGAAACACCAGAGCTGGGAGAAGCTCGTCAAGTCTGTGGATACAGTGGAGAGGGACGAAAAGGGCGATCTCATGGTATATTTCACGATGTGCGTTCTCCCTGGGCACTGCATGTCATGGTACTGACGTGAATGTCAAAATACAGGAAGCCGAATGGCGAACGGCATGTACAGCCGTCTGCAGTGTGCAGAGAAAAGTTTCCACAGATCGTAAGGATGTTTCACCTTGCACGATATAACTTCTCACCGTCAACACTTGCAGTTACTCCAATTTTACGAGAGTCACCTTCGCTGGAAGCAGGTGGACGCGGCTGACGCATGATTCCCAGAATCTTGACTTAGACTTCGACTCTATGCTTTCAATCTTATCTATCTGTACAAACGTGGCCGGCTGTTCCTGAATCCACTGCGTGCAACCTCCCAGGAGCTCCCGGTGAACGTATGACCGGTGGAACGCTAACCTTGGCATTGCTGAATCATAGCTATCAGTGTTTGTAAAGCAACCTGAAACACACTTACTCTATTGCTACTGGTGTATCAGCGTTCTGTTTGAATGACATGTCTGAGTCCTGTGTCGCCCAAGCCATCTCGAACTAGGCACAAGTATTACGGATCCCAAGTAACGCGAATCATTACCCTCTTGCATTCCCAGCGTCAACTGAGAACGGATCGGTCGCCCCGTTGATTGTAGTCGTCACACTACGGCACTGTGTAGATCATGAACATGCATGTCGGCCGATCAGTCCAAATACGTTCATGACCGCGACATACCCGATATATATCTTGCAGAAATCTTTCCGCGGAGGTAACATTTGTCTCCGTGGTGGCAAGAGGCCGAGCAACCGTTTACAACCACTTTCAATTACATTCAATTATGCGGGCGATCGCTTTGTGTACGGCCACCGCGCCCCATGGAACGCCGCAGAATTAAATACAGTTGCTACCCCACCCACCAATGCGCATAAATCAGCCGATGTCATATATGAGGAATCATGAGTAGGTATTGAGGCGTGTGAGACAAGGCAAAACAGTTCAGATACGTAAGAATCCTGGACGATGAGACAGTGATGTTGGATATCGTGAGACAGATAGCAGGAATAAACGGGAATGATCCAAGCGTGATAATCTAAATGACTGTCCGGACCCCAGACCCTTACAATTATAGTTCCACGTGAGCGGGGATGGGAGTAGAGGTCGCTTTCTCCGCTTCCATGGAAGCCTCGTGAGCAAGGGTCTCCACTGTATCGGCTGGTTCTTCATGAACAGTGTGTGAAGATGTCCCTGCCGATTCAGCACGGCTCAGGGCATCGACTATCTCCTCCTGGCTCCGCCCGATGATGATTGGTGGAATATCGGCCGCTTTGGTCTCTCCATTCCCATCATCCTGAGGCACAGGGAGAATAGAGAGTTCCGGTTCCGAAGCAGAGGCAATAGGTTGGGGCGCTTTCCCGCTGAGGGCGCGTTCGCCATCACGCCGCAAGGAACGGTGGCGGGCCTCAAACCCACCAACAATATCTTGCAGCTCTTCTTCCAAGTCTTCTAAAATAGCGGTGATGGGATTGTGCATTGGCGATTCACCAGTGCCCCGCTGCAGCTCAGTTACTCTGGTAGTGAAGTTCTCGCTCGCTGTTGTATTAACAGATAAGCGAAATTATTTAGCGGTAAGAATGAATAATACGTGCCTCTGGCAAGATCGTGATATCTTTGCCAGTCCTGATAGGTGACATCGCCCAGCCAGGAATAGTCCATGCCTAGATCAGCCTGAGCTTCACCAGACATCGTAGATACTTCTTCAGTAACAGCCAGGAGCTTGAGATATAGTCAGGAAGATGTGTAGGTGGCATGAAGATCAAAAGGTACCTCGATATTTTCTTGATTGAGAACGTCCATATACCACTCATTGACGATTGTGTCAACCTCCCCCAGGCGATCCTGGAACTTGGTATTGACCTTGTCCATGACCTTGGACCAAAGTGCCAACTTGTCCGATGCCTTCTTCTCCTCCGCCTTAATAGTCTGCAGGTACGCTTCGCCACCTTTGAGGTACTTATCCGCTTCGCTCACAACCACATCAATCGCAGTCCTAACCGCCTTCGAGTTGTTCAGCTCCTCAGCCGCAGGCTTGCGAATCGCGTTGAGCTTCTTCTTCAACTTCTTGGTGTTGGCCTTCATAAGGGCGTCCATATCCTGCTCCCATTTTGCATGGCGTTTCTCGATATTTGCACGATCCTCGGCAGTCTTGATAGCTTTCAGGCGAGCATTCTCAGCTTTCTCCGCTTCAGATTCGCCTTCATCTTCCACTACAACCGCTTCCTCTTCAGGAGCTTCCTCGTCATCGAGACCGAGTGACCGAGTGAACTCATCCAAGTCGAAATCAACAGCGGAACCCGTGGGCAATACGTCGGCCAGGATCAGCGACGGTCCGGTGGTAGCGTAAGCCTCAGCACTGGACGAAGTGGTTGCAGGGGGCGCGAGGGTTGTGGAAGGAATAGTCAAGGGGGATGGGAAAATTATGGAGGTTGTGAACTCGGGAACAACAGCGGCGATTATTGAAGCGGTGCTCTCGTTGATCTCGGACACCGCAGAAGACGCCTCAGAAGCCCAAGAGGTAGCGGTTGCGACGACAGAAGCAACGAATTCGGTCGAAGTTTCGGTAGGCGCTGCTGAAGAAGCGACAGTCGATGAAGAAGTGGTAGACGACAGCGAAGTTGGGGTTTCTTCAGAACTGGAGAACGCAGTCGCAGTCATGCTCTCAGCGATGGTTTCTGCAGGGACCAACGCAGCAGCAGCGCTGGGAGAGGGAACGGCTTCAAAAATGGTGATCCTGGGTTCGGCGGGTTTACCACTACTAAGCTCCTTGACTTTCTCCCATATCCTAGCGACATGAGGGTCGACGAACATTACACGCTGCTCCTTCAAGAGAATCAAGAGCTCCCTCAAGCTGGCCACAAACCGATTCCACAGAGGGATAGCATATGGCTTCGCAGTTTGATAGCCCTCATGAGTCTTATGAGCGGCCAATATCACGTAAGGCTGAGCCTGATGCTGCCATTCTTGAAGTTTCTGGGTTGCAAAAATAACGTGGGGGGTGACCATGCTGGAGTAACGAGTGTATTCCTGCGTTGCAAGTGTACGGTATGGCTCGATCTTCGCATCCACAGCCATTATTTGTGGAACTACGTGCTTTTCCCACTGAGGAATGACGTGCTTGTTCCACTGTGGTACTACACGCTTGTTCCACTGCGGAACGATACGCTTGTTCCATTGTGGAACTATGCGGCCATTCCACTCGGACTTCGTTCGGTAGATGATGGGTGTGCTGAACCTCACTGTTTTGTCGACGTATGGTTGTACTTGTGCGACGTACGGAGATACGGAGGGGTGCTCGATGACATGATGGAAAGCTGGGTAGATGATGGGTTCGAGGACAAGCTCCCGGTATTTGTTCAGACCACGACAGACCGCGGTCTCGTTGGCTTTGTCCGATGGGCAGACCGTAGCCGTGTATACGGCAAATGCAATGAAAAGAGCATTGACAAGGAAATCCCAGAATGTTCTGCCAGATTTGCGCGCCTTCTGTGTTGCATGTTTAGCTCCCAGCTCGGTAAGCAGGGAATGATACACGCACCTTTCTCTCTTTCTTGGACTTGTTCTTGGATTTCTTGCTCTCGGATACCTCCTGTGGAGAAAATGTGTCAACGCATGCTTGCAATCAAAGGCTCAGTCACACGAGCAAGTGGAGGTGCACAAAAGCGCGAGCGCATATGTAGGTGGAGGAGCCCATTCTCCTGACCCGTTCACCAAGCAAGAACAGATTCATGACTTCAAAATCCCCGGTATAGGGCTTTTCAGTCACGGCACAAGAAGTGATCGTAGTTTGAAAATGTTGAAAGAGCTTATCGCACTCACCATGTCACTGGAATCGCTCTTCCCGCTAGTGCTTCCGGTTCCAGTCGAGAGACCAGCTCCCGAGCCACCCTCCAGCGGGCTGGTTGAGACAGCCTGGCCTTTCGCCTTCGCTACTTTAGGCGTGGCCTGTGACGCATTTGCTTTCGAACCAGGAGCTGGAGGCACCAGAGGAGTCTTTCTGGTCACCACCATGATTTCGCGGTATTAGGTTTCTGATTAATGCGAAAAGAGAGTCCTGGTCGGAAGTAAGGTCGGGCCAGTTGGCATAAATCCAAAAGGCTGAAGAGTGTGTGGTGAGCAGCGTAGAAGTGTCCTACGTCTCCCCCCGTCCGACAGCCAAACAATGTCACGTGACCCGGGACGCGCCGCGACAGAGACTCCCGGGCCAAGTCTTGCATTTGAAGACCACGGACCCGCTCGCTGCGTCTTATGATTACTGAAGAAAAACTTGTTGTTATACTTTTTACTATTCCTTTGTCATGCCTTGCTTCATAAATGAAAGGTTGATGTTTTTAAAGCGGTTGTATTCATGATTAAGGGTTGTACATTGTTAGCCAGGGTGTAGAGATGAGAATTAAGGGATTGTGCACATAGACAAGATAATAGATTAGAGGAGATTGGTGGGTCACAGTAGGGTATATACAAGACACATTATAGGGGGGGGAGGCGGCCGGAAGGGTAGCGGGATGCGCGGGGGAAGCAGAAGTAAAAGTAATGTCTGTATACATTGATACATCCAGTTTGATAGAGCCGTGTAACGTACTCATCTTTTGAATGGAACAACCACTACATCGTCACCACGATGCCCCAACAGATCTGAATAACTTATCGCCAGGACCAAGAACAAACAGAATTAGCGGGCAGAACATGATTACAGATAAGACACGTCATAGCAGGCAGGCAGGCTCATCAAGAGAATATATGAGAATGAGAATATTTGTGGATTGGAGACGGGCGGGGAACATGAGCGGCGCGAAGGGAGTGAGTCCAGAGTGAGTCGTCGAGAGGCAAGTGAAGAAGGTACAGAGGCCGCTTGGCCGCAAATGGGATGCCACGCAACCATGTCTCTCGATTTGGCAGGTGCTGCCACATGTCACATGACCTTGTTTGGCTGTCGGACGGGGGGAGACCTGGGCCAGTTGCAGCGTAGCCGGTTGCACGGCACCAGTGGTGCAACGCCACCGCTACAGTTGTGTTTTGTTTACCAGTGACGTCGACCCTTGTTTCCTTTTGTGACCACTACGCTTGTCCCCGCGATCACGCTGCTCCCTCCTTGTTATGTCAAACATTACTGAACAACGTGTCTTTCCACCTTTATATGTATCCTCGGGGGACGAGAATTCTGACCGTATTGCCTTCTTTCATATTTTGGAGAGATTGAAGGTAACAATAGCACTATGAGCTGGTGCATTGCAAATCTCACGGGGAGAAAATTGAAATCAGACGCAAAAACGCACAGGCTGGTTAGATAATAAAGTTAGTATATCTCTTTTATTCAAATGATATTTCTGAGCAGTTTAAAGGTTCCAAATGCAGAGAGGTATGTTGTGGTGGTCGCACTGCTCCAGTAGATCATTACTTGATCAACGACCTAAGCATATCGGATCACATGTATAGAATGGCCATTCTTGCTATGTGCACATCGGACAAAAATCTTGATGTCTCAAAGTAAGAGACAAACTGCCATCATGTTCTGATTTTTAATCCCTTGTTGTTTGAGCTAGATGCGTGATGATGGCTCTTGTGCACGATTTGGCCGAAGCGCAAGGTTAGTGAAAGATAATTTCCGCTATAGTCCCTTAATCTCTTAAATGCATTGATATATGTAGTCGGCGATATTGCACCTCGCGAGAATATTCCAAAGGCTGAGAAACGCCGACTCGAAGCTGTGAGATCATTCGCAGATCGCCAATGGTGACACCCCAAGGGGATCATGTCTCACGATTATACAGGAGGCGATGTACAATTTTGTGCACGAGATGCTACACGACAGTCCTGCTGCACAAAAAATGATGCAGCTATGGCAAGTGAGTCGACGAACACTCTCACTCGCGCAATTGCCCATTCACTGTTGCCAAAAATTCAGGAATATGAAGATGGCGAAACCAGCGAGGCGCGCTTTGTCAAAGGTCAGATCAACAATATTCTATTTAATGGAAAAATGTTGAATGTATGTAGATCTTGATAGGTTTGAAATGGCTGCACAAGGTACCTTATCTCATGAGTAGCTCGACATCTGCTAAGCATTAATTCGTCTCGTTCCCAAAGCCGCAGAGTATGAGAAAGCTCACTCTATCCAGCTCCAGCAGTTCTTTGACAGCAGTTTGCCTAAAATACAGCATCCTGAAGTCCGAACTTGGGGCGAAGACCTCCTCAAGCATAGAAATGGTGTACTCTCGTCAATATCATAAGGCCAAAATACATAGATAGATTTACAAACATGCTGTACGGTATTTAGCATTGTTTCGAAACCAAAGGAAGATTATGATGCCGAGTTTGGGTGGCAAATATCCAGAATAGTAACTCCGCCGAAACGGTTTCCCAGAGCAATGTATCCCGTAGTTTCGGAGAAGGCGCAAATCAGTAAATCAGCTGGAGATTTCTATTCAGTCAGCCATTTCGCTGATATTATGACACCTACCTCGGAGGTCGTAGGAAGCATTGTTGTAGATGGATTGACCTTTCAAAACTGGGATGATACGTCTGTCCCCCAGATCCCCCAACGGCAGCCCGTCCTCGAAGGCCGCCTCGGGAGTTTGGCCGCTATCCGCTGTCGCATTGTATGGGAAGCACGAAGCATCGAAAACGACTATGTTACGTCTCGTGCTGCCGCGATCGCGCTCCGCCCAAACACCTCGCTTGCCTTCTGGCCCTAGACTCATCGCACTTACAAAGGCTCTGGATGTGCCCGGACTGGCGAGAGGCGAGGCGAAGTTGCAGAACCCCACAAGATAGACGCGAAGACTTTCATTCTGCTGAGCCATGTCAATCGCTGTTTCAAGCGATGGAATTTGAATCTGGAAAAGAAATAAGCCCTGGTGGAGAGCACTGGCCATCATTGTAACCAAGTCGCACTGCCGAGATGGCGAAGGGTGCAGGGAGGATAGCTTTGCGCTGCGGAAAGTGGAGTAATGCAGCATGGCCTCGAGGATGGGTGGCGAGTGTAAATGCCTACGTGATTGGGATAAAACGCTATCCGGGATAGGATGAAGCTCTATTGAGCTAGAGCGAGCGCACAGTAACCAGTGCGAAACAAAGGCCAGGGAGAGTATTCCATTCCACTGCAGGTATTGGCAGGGTGAGTGATAGACCTACGCTTAGTGTGCATAACGCACCGCCTGCTCGAGAGAGTTCTCCTCGTTCTCTATGGAGGTGGTGACACATGTGTTTGCCTCCCAGTTGAAGACCGTTACATCAAGCGCGCGCGAGAATGCCACCAGTTTCAGAACGGGATCCATTGCACGAACTAGATTAGCGGAGGGGAGAATGATCTCTCCAATGCGACTAACTTTCTCGCCAGGATTTTCAGATAAGTCAATTCTCTCGATAACGGCTACGCAATCCGATCTAGATTCATTTGAGCGGAGCGATCAAGAGGCCGTGGAAAGAGGATACACACCCTTGATTACTTGTGCAAACCAGAAGTATACAGCGATCGTCGGAATCCAACGTCGATACGCAAGAATGCACATCGAGGCACACATGCCACCATAAGTGGGGTCTTCCAGCGTCATCTAACGCAGAGTAGTCTGGTTTGTTATGGTCCTGGTGAGATCCAGCTGCCGTAGTATTCATATTCCATACAGCAGCCACTCCATTTGAGTAGACCACGAGAAGCCATTGGTCCAGGAAAAATTCGAGCATAATTATCATTTGCCCGGTTTGAAAGCTTGGCAGCTCCCATCGTCGCGAGCGAGGCAGCAGCCACGACTGATTTACCTTTTCGGCTGAGATGCATATTTTCTCGATTTCCGGTGTGAGGCTGTCAAATATTGAAGAGTCTTGGCAATATCGGGCGGGAAGAGGCAGGTTCAATTCGTACTGTTGTTCCCGCAATTTCGATAGCCAGGGCTGGCGCTCTCGTGTTACACGATTAAGTAGCTTACTGGTCTGCAAAATTAGTCAGCTTCAAACAGGAAGTGTGCGGGCCGATAGTGGCAGACCTGTCGTAAGCTGAGAATGGACGAGATGTTCAGCCAAGTGGTGATGACTATGAGAACTTCAAAAGGTAAGTCATCCAATGCCGGCGCCATTGCCAGAGTGACGCGAGCTGGTCGTATAAGTTGGTATAAGTAGCCATCATCACTGACGCTAGATTGATATAGCAGCATACCAACAAGATGAATGGATCCCACGAAGATGAAACCGTGCCGATATGCTTCTATGAGATACAGAAATAAGCTGATATCGCACTGCACTGTGCGCACTGAGGCGCGATGAGTCACGATGTCGCCGTATAGTCTTGAAAGGATCCGGAGTCTATTCTGACGTCGACCATTGGTCGACTCGCACGATGGTACTTAAAAATGCAACCATCACCATCACCTAGCTTGAGTCGTTTCTACTATGCAGCAAAGTTACAAACAAAGCAAGAAATTGCGTTGAAATACATGACATTTCCGAACTCAGACGTTCATACGCGGGAGCCATAAACATCCTTGGGCTCGACACCTGCCTGACCTTTGCGAATGTTGGCCTGGGCCCATCTGCGGTGTATCTTGTCAGTGCGTCGTCTATTTCAGAGATACTAAATGAAGAGCACGCACTTTTTGATTCTGATAGACTCAATTTGAATGAAACCTGTGGTATCTGTGGGCTCGAAACCACCGAGTTCATCCATGGATGACTCGTGCTCGTCGTATAAGCCCTTGAAGCGAGTTAGTATCATACAAGAACTTTCGAGATACATCTACGAACCTCAGAGGAACTGCGTCCTTCCACAACAACATTGCCCTTGTAAAGCTTCAGCCGTACGAGGCCATTCACGGTCCTTTGGCTTGCGGGAATGGCGCTAGTCACAAACTCTCTTTCGGGAGTGAAGAAGTGGCCGTTATAGAGGATGCGGCTGAACTCCACTGTGACAAACTGGTCCCTCAAGGCGCGGACGTTTCGATCAAGTGTGAGTCCTTCGATGTCCATGTGTGCGGCACGCAGAATAGTGGCTCCTGGAGTCTCGTAACATCCTCGGGACTTGACTCCAATGAATCTGTTCTCGACTATGTCGATGCGCCCAATGCCGTGCTTCCTGCCCAGAGCATTGAGCTTGTTGAATATCTCTACGGCGTCGGTGATTTCCTTGTTCTGCTCAGCCAACAGGGTGACCTTGACGGGCAATCCGGCTTTGAACTCGATATGGATTTGCTCCGGGGTCGCGGGTGCGTTTTCAATGGAGGTGGTGAGTTTCCACATGTCTGTGGGAGGTGTGACGTCGGGGTCTTCCAGGATGCCTGCTTCGTAGGAGATGTGGAACAAGTTCTCGTCTGTAGACCATGGCTTAGCAGCGGTTTGTTGTACTGGAATTTTGTTTTGGGAAGCATAGTCGAGCAGCGCTTGGCGGCCTGCGAATCTGTTGTAGAATTCTCGACGGACTATCAGCGATTGCACGCTTCGATAAGAGGTTGGTGCTTTCGTGCTCACCAGGTTGGCGCCATGGTGCAATGACCTTGATGTCAGGCTTGAGCCCGTAGAACGCGAGCTCAAATCGTACTTGATCATTGCCTTTCCCCGTGCAGCCGTGAGATACGTAGCTGTCAATGATCGGTTGAGTCCATGCATCGGGGGCCTAAGCATATATCAAACTCACTCGCAACCTTCTCGTTCGGCGACTGCGATCATGCCACGGGCGATGACAGGGCGAGCAAGTGATGTGCCGAGTAGATAAACGTTCTTTGAACTCGGGTCATTGAAGTGAGGAAATACGATTTGACATTTGACCGCACCTCGTAGATGCAGTTGGCTTGCACAGCAGGATAGATCAACTCGGTCACAAACTCGCGCTTAAGGTCCTGCGATCATAATCAGAAATGATAAGAGTAATCACTGTTACTAGTAGCGATTTATACCTCTAAGAAGAACTTTTTCGCGCCAACCGCGAGCGCTTTCTTCTCAGCAGCAGCGTAATCCTGTTCGCAAATTAGATCCCCGTCGGTGCGATCATAGAAACAGAATCAATGTGGAGCGCACCTCCTCTTGGCCGACATCTGCCATGAAGGCATAGACCTCGTATCCTTGTTCAATCAGCCATGCAAGAATGCAGGATGTGTCTACATCATCCTTCAGCTATCAGCTATGATCGAGACAGGGGCTGGCGCTCACCAAGCCCGCCAGAGTACGCCAGTAGCACGCGGCCAGATTTCTTGGTGGTGGAGGTGGACATAGTTGATAAGAATTTGCTTCCCGATCGCAAAGCTTTTACAAGATGAGTGGCAAAGGCAAGACGGAACCAGGGTTTTCCGAAAATTTGAAAGGAACGCGGCAATCTTATCAGGTTTCCGGGAGCACAGCAGCGTCGGGCTCAGTTCAATTGCGGCTTCCCTGATCTGGAGCAAGTTCAAATTTGAGCAGTGACGCTTGGATAAGTTGCATTATAGTTAAGTAGCCGGGACACCCAACAGATCGGTAGAGACGGCGAGTTCTGAGCCATATCTTCATATGTTTCAGACTTAAGGCCGATACAAATTCGCTATCGGGAAAACGGTCCACTTTCTTGGCAAGAAGTTCGAGATTGCTTGGCCAACGGTAGAATGTGTAGATAAATATTACAAACTTCAAGAAGGATGTATATATATTTGAAAAATGTCTCGTGAGGAAAATGTCTTATCATTTTAGGATTCAGCTGGGTACGTGGAAAGTGTTCATTCTGTTGCCACCACGCCTCTCTGTCATTGTTACTCAATGCTCATTCTGTACTCATTTATAAAGGGCATCAGGCTAGTTTAACTTGATATTCTCACGTTATATATTTTGAGTGAAGGAATTTGAATCGTGGTTCAACTGTTTGACGCTCGCCTTCTCACACATTGCACCAGTGATAACTAAGTTTCTAAAGCGAAAAGAAGTTTAGTGAGCCATCAAACGTATATCTTTATTTACTATTAATTGTGTTTCTCATTTGCTAATTTAATATGAACGCCTGTGTTCAACCTGCGCCAAATCGCGAGTTGGGACCTAGGTGGGTGGCGGTCCCCCAAAAGTAAAAGCCCCTATTTCGACGATCTTGTCGCCTGCGTTAGTCTCGAATTAACGTTTCGCTCTTACCTGATCATACAAAGGTATTACTGTCATCTCATTGCAACTTTGCATAACTGCACAATCAAGGAAACCGCGAGAAAATCCGTGGGTTGAAGCTGCTCAGTCATATACCTCATGAGCTCTGTACCTCATCCGAGTCGTCGCAACACCACGGTCCGTCGAACTCTCGTAACTCAAGACGACCATCCCAATGTCACGACCTCGGCAACATCTGGTACTCCCCAACCTCTCTCGCAGGGCAATGGGGGAGTGAGGAGGAAGAAGTCTCGCTCGCCCTCTTCGGCAAGGCCGAGGACTGATTTCAGCACGATCACTACGGCGCTGGGAAAAAAGCGCAAGTCCACAGCTCCATCCCCCTCTTCCTCTGGTGTCACTATGTTCTCCGCGCACTCGAATGACATGCCGGTCGATCGTGGCAGGAAGGCGAAGTTGAAGAGCAAGACTCAAAGTCGTCACGCGCTCGAGAATGCATCCTCTGCTTTCACTGCACCACTGCAGTCACAGACAGTTGGATCTCGCCACAGCAAGAAGGAGCGGTCGAAATCTCGGGAATCAAAGGAAAGACTGCGAAATCAGGCGTCTCCGGCAGGCTTTGCGGGCGACAAAGCTGCGATCGAGCATATTGGAAGAAATTCAGAGGCTGCTACCCTATCTGCTGAGCTGAGCAGGGTCAAGAAAGAACTAGAGGCTGTGAAGAGGGTGGGCTATGTGCTCTTATAATGTGTCGAAACATTCTTACGAAGTCACACAGCAAGCTCAAGAGAACAAGAAAACTATTAGCAAACAGAGCAAGGTGATTGATCTCCATTATGGTCTTGTGTTCGTTCTAACATACCCCTTAGGTCATCGATGACCTCCGACAGAAATTGACTGCAGGGGATAAGGTACGTTATATCGCATATATGCTCATTTTTTCTCTAGAATTCATGGGCATATCCATTGTATAGGTCATCAGGGAGAGCGAAAATCAATTGCAGAAGTTGAAGAACAAGTCGAAGAAGGCAGATGAGGTGGGTTCATCTCTGACGCATAAAATTACCCACACTAAATACAGACTCCAGGCCATTGCGGCGATCGAGGGACATATCAACTGCCAGATTTGCATGGAAGTCCTGTTAAAGCCATTTGCGTATGTTGTCAGAATTGTCGAATATGATTTGCGACTCATCGTGTACTTAGCCTGTCGCCCTGTGGTCACGTCCTCTGCCAAGGCTGCCTGCAAGAATGGTTTCGCAAAGCACCTGCGAGCGAGGATGATATGTACGAGTCCGACGACCCTGATTACCTCGTTTACCGCCTCAAATCTTGTCCGTGCTGCCGGGCTACTGTTCGCGAGCGACCCCTACCGTTATTCATATTGAAAGGCATCGCGGCTGCCGTGTTGAAAGGCAAAGCTGTTCCTCATACTTCACCACCCCCTGAAGGCGATCCATGGGAAGGTCTATTCCCTCCCGTGGGCGAAGACTATGGCGAAGATGACGACGAAGATGCTTCAGAAGATGACGATGATGACGACGATGAGGATGAGGATGAGGAGGAGGATGAAGAAGACTACAATGATTTCCTCACCTCCGTTTTCGGCTATGGAAGTGACAGCGATGAGGAGCCATATGAAGGTGAATATATTGCCCCGCAGTGGGAACCTCCATCTGTGCAGGTTGGCCCCACAGACTACGAATTCGACGATCTCAGTCCTAGTGACCTGAGTGTTCTTCGGCGAGGCGCAACTCTGGACATGCTGGACATGTTTAATGTGACGTATTCTCATACAGACGGGCTTGTCGCACACTTGGAAGACGAGCAGGTTCATTTGGGCTGGAACATTTGTCTTGGTCCCGATGATCAGGCTGGAGAAGATTTCATCGAATTTTTGTACAACGACATGGAAAACCGGCCGGAGCGTTGGGATATCACCGAGGCAGAGGATGGGATGAGGATCTGCCATAGGTTGATACCAGAACACGAGCTAGAGGATTACAATACGACGGATTCGGATCGATGGGTTGATCACGACGACGTTGATTGATTTGCTTTGATGTCACAACTCATAAACTGTACTTACCCTCACTATCTCTACGTAGTTCAGACATTTCCAATGCGCTAATGAGAGCCATGCGTAATGTGCCATATTAATTGTTTGCGGCTAATACAAATGTCCAACCTATTGAGCTAGAGACTCTCTCCATATTAATTTATCCATCTGATAATTCCGCGTCAGCATCCCTCACGGGTACTTCTTGTTTCACCACTGGTTCAAGGTTGCGTAACCGCATCTCAACGAGAAACTCCTTGTCCCGGACGGATTGGGACCAGGTCGTGAGAAGTTGCAGCCCAACTACGGCACCTCGGAAAAGGCCAGCAACAGCAAAAATCCCGGGATATACATTGACAACTAACATATTTCTTAGTTGATAAGAAGGATAAGGACTCTGATTGTGTAACTCACAGATGAATTTTCCATCCATCGCAATCGTCCCCAGTTGCCGGGCAGCCCACAGGATCCCAGCAGGTAAGAAGATCATGCCCAACAACCCTCCAGTCACAGGTGCTATGATCTCCTTGGTGGCCTTCCAAGGATCAGGGTGAGTCCACCCATTAACAGCAATCTGACATCATCACACAAATAAGTATTTGTAAATTTGGAGAGGTAGGAACATACGTTGTCAATGCCTCGCATTAAACCCGCCCCTGGTTGCATTCGATGAGCCTGAATGGCGATCTTTGCGTACAGCAAGCCCAGAGCCCATGTGTCGACAATGCGTAATCGAATTTGAAGGTTGGGGTTGATAGCGAGACGAATGGGTAGGATGATGTAGAATTCCATGACAAGGGAGATGAGGGTAGGGAGTACCAGGCCAAGGAACAGTGCCATGTATGATATATGTGCAAGCCAAAGCAACGATCTTTTAATGAAGAAGATCGAGAACCACGCGCGCGGGCCATCGTGACCCTTCCTCTGTCGTCTCTTGTCCATCTTGTCGACAGCTTTGCCAAATATGTAGCAGGCCCACAAGAGGTAAAAGCCAGCAATGAAAGAATATCCGTCGTGCACATCGCGGGTTATCACGAGCCGGAAGATGCCTCGTCCTAGGAGAATTGGTACGGAGAGGACGGTGGCCACGAATATCGCGAATGCGGTCCAGATAGCAGCGATGAACAAAATGATCCTATACCGGAAGGATGGAGGGATATAGACGACAGTGTAATCGTCTTGTACGTTGCGTTTCGCTTTGATGGCCTCGGCTTCCTGGAGCCGCATTACGCGGGCAGCTTCAGTATTTACTGGCGTTCCATCTGCCAGAATCTCGGCCGTAGCTCGCATTTCTCGAGGGAGAGCCACAGAATCGCTAGCAGGAACACGACGGAATGTGCCGTCATGAATGTTCTTGGGCTCATAAATGCCAAATGCCGCCTGGACACGAGATGTCCAGGAGGAATACTGAGGTGAGAATTCCTCCAAGGGGTGGCGTCCCCCAAACATGTAGGACGTCAGCCGTAAATGACTGGCTAACCTTTTCCAGGCAATCATGACAATATTGTTCATGGTCTTTTTTGGCCGGAGGTAATGCATCGTGTAGGGTAGGACCAGATGTAAGAAGAGAAGATCCACTGGCACGTCTGAAAGTGGTTCCCTATGACTTACCCGTAAGTAGTAATACAGTTTTTCATAGCATAGTTGCTTACCGAGTTTTCCAGCGCAGTGGCAGAATGGAGTTGAAGCCGAGGAAAAGTAGGCCAGCCACGCTGCCAACTCCAAGAGCAACAACCATGGAATACATCATTGCACTGACCAATAGTTTCCTGAGTTGCGTGAAGGTTGGTCTGTCAAGGATTTCACGAATGGGATGGAAATTTTGATCCTGGGGATCTTTGATGAACCACATGGCTCCAGCGCGCATGATCTGCCTGCAACCTGCCAATAGGATCGCAAATTGGTACCTAAAGGAGGCACAAATTAGTATAGCGATACGGCAGGTCATATCGGTAATATGACGCACATGAAGCCTGTGCCTGCAACCCAGTGATAGAACATAGCAGTGATAGGAGCTTGCACAAAGAACACTGCCCGAGATCTGAGGTTGGCTTCTGGGAATAGCCATACACTGCAAATGTCAAGCATGATACCACATCCCAGAGGGAAGAGTACGAGCTCAATGATGATGAAAATGGCCACCTAGAAGAGCGTTAGTGTGCCATCCAGAAATATAACAACCCTCTGCACCTTCAACACCAGGAGTTGCTGACGAACAGCACTTCGAACAGCCCGACCAGCAGTCTTAACATTACCCACGGTCAAGATGTTAAGATACAATGCCACCATAGTTGCAACGACACCATATCCAAGAGCCACCGCAAAGATTTTGTCAACCGTTTCGTGTCCAAGCGCTAAGCTAATCCACAGAGCTTTTGAACGCGAGGCAAAACTTTGAACCTGTGATCCTAGCTCGGCAAATTGTGGTTCTAAATATCGGGCAAGAGGAGAATCGCTGTCGAAAAATTTGTTGATACCAAGTGGATCTGTTGAAGGTACTGTAGGTGCAGCTTCGGACGATAAAACCCACATAACCGCCTGGTCATACGCTGATGTGGTTGAATTCATCGCTTGCACATACTGCCAGAATGAGTCAGTCTATGCAACATCACTTTATGTAGCATTAACTCACGTGGCTGTTGAGCTGGTCTAAGACTTTGCTCGCCGCTTCAGTGCCCATAGAGAGCCGCAATGCGAGCATCGCGATATTGTAAAAGGTCCTAAGCACCGGAGGGAGGAGCACATGCTGCAACGTGAACGCGACTAGGTCCACGACAGGATCGGTAACAATGCGCATTGCTCGGATTGGGAGATGTATGATTTGGAGGAATCGCTGAGGGTTCAACTGCAAGCATGCAGGTAAGCGCAACGTCTACGACCAAATCAAATTCACCCACTGAAAGAAGCGCTGTCGACTTGCCAATAGTAAAGGGTAACCAAACGCCAAGACCTATGGCGCTGTCCAAAACGAAAGTCATTAGAGCAGCCTGAGCGAATTGTTAGATTGTTAGCCTGGAAATAGAAATATATCATACAACTCACATTCTGTGCAACACCGAATATGGGACCTCTCATTCCGATGGCCTCCATGGCGCCCTCCATATCATCCTCCACGTTGCCCTCAAGCTCCAGGTCCATATCAGCCGGAATGGGCGCAACCGCTGCCAACGCTGGCAGGTCCACTGGCAATCCTGGATCAACTTGTCTCATATCCTCCTCTCTTTGTTCATCATCCTCGTCAACCCAATCAGCATCAGCGTCGGGGCCGAAAATCTCTCCGGCATTCTGCTCGTCCTCCGCATCCTGTTCGTCTTCATCCTCGTCTTCGTCTGCGGAACGATTTACGCTCTCATAGTCGGCATAATCTCGCTCATCATAATCGTCGTCGTCATCGTCATCTGCAAAATCATCGTCATCAAAATCCCCATCCAAATGAATGATGGGTATCTCCACAGCGTCGTGGGGAGCTGGCTCTGCCTCCCCTTCCACAGGAGCCCGGAAGTACACATCATGCTCCCGTTGCATCGCAGCATTTGCGCCTGCCTCGCCATCAAAATATCCTTCCTGAAGCTCTTCAGGCGCACGGTATGTGGCCATACTTGGCGAAGCCAAGGGAGTTTGTGCAGCAGTTTTAGGCGCTGGCAGAACCGGAGGGACGACGCCAGCAGGTGGAGTTGGGAGTGCAGTTATAGGCATAGGTGGGCGGCGGACAAATGGACTCTGGGTGAGAGGTTTTGTTTCACCAAGTAGCTCGGCTTCAGTGGGGGTCAGCCGAGATGTGTCGGGAAGAGAGGGAGCTGATGACAGCGTGTCTGACGAGGATGTTGAGGAATTGGTGGGGTCTAGGCTTTCGCTGCGTCTAGAAGAGGCTGTGGCAAGATCTATGCTAACGTTGGGAGATGACCATATGGCCGAAGGCCGATAGGGCTCTGAAGGGCTGGCCTGTGAGGGAGACGCTTGTGCGGGCACTTTGAAAGTGAACTCGAAGTTCTCGTTCACAGATGGGGTGGACGAAGACGCGGCGCCAGCAGTTGCTTTCTCCAGATCGGCCCTTCGAATCGCTGCCGCGCCGACCACGTCACGAAGACTGGGGCCAGGTATATCTTCATCGAATATATCCTCTTCATCGGCTGTCTCAGGAGACGAGATGCGGCGCTTGCGACGGCGCGCAGCAGGCGCCTGCTCACGATCTCCATCCGAGTGCTCTTCTGCCTCCTTTTCGTATTGCTCCGAAGAAGCCCTCCGCTTTCCCTTAGCCTTATCATGAAAACGCTTTGATTGACGGCTCAACTCGTTTGAGCGTCGGCGCGAGTCCCGCGCTTCGCGTCTGAGCCGGCGTTCGCTTTTGGTTGGAGCTCGCGTGTGCGCCGGCCCCGGTTCCGTGTGCTGAATAGGTGAGGGTGGGGTCGGGAGTGCCGGCTCAGCTACTACGGGCACTGTTGGAAGGGGCGGTGGGGCAGGAACAGGCTCAGGTTGAGGCGCCATATCCTCACCAGGTAAAAACTCCTCGTCCTCGAAAACACCAGGGCGCGCGTTTTGCGATATCCATTCGCGCAAAAGAAACACGGCGACAAAAATGAGCACAATGAGAGCTGCAATGATTTGGCCTGCGAAGATGTCGGCCGAAATGGAGCGCCAGAAAGTTGGGGACATCAGACGATCGCTGGTGGTGGAGTTTGAAGGTATGTCCTTGGGGTTGGCGGCCAGGTGATATAGTGCAGATGAAGTAGAGGGTCTCGGAAGGTCGCTGATCCACCAAGCTCTGAAAAATATGTTTAGATACATATGATAAATAATAGGAAACACGTACGTGGAGTCGCCCATCATGAAATACATCCTCCAAGTCCAGACCGTCGCCAGAGGCAAGATAGCCAACCACACTGCTCCAACTATCACTCCTCGGATGGCAAATAGGATAGCAAAAAAGCATTGCTGGAGCAGACGGCGGAACAGAAGGAAGGGTGGGAGGCTCGCCGGCATGTCCGCCGCGTACACTACATGCTGTATGAGTATTTCGTAGCGCCTAAGTGGACATCTACACACACCTTTCGTGAAAGAGTAAGGGTGCTTGCACACATCGCACGTCTTCTTCTTGCTATGGGCAAGCCATGTTGTCAAGCTGTAATTCCGGAAATGTTAGTGGGCAGAGCCAACCTGCAAACGGTTGAATTGCGACATACCAATCCTGATGGATATAGCGAATGGTCCCAGAGCATTTGCAGGGGTAGAAGAGGGGTTGATCTGGCTCCCCTGGCGCGCTGCAAATCCGACATGTGTCTGACACATAGTAAGAAATTAATGACCTACAAAATTCGATGAACCTCTGACTAACCTTGCTCCTCAGCTTCTTGCATCAGGTGAACACCTGCAACCACCAGTCTCCTAGAGTCGTATTGTTCTCTCCGTTGTTTATGTCGATCTGCGAGAAGTTAAAGTCAAACTGCTCGATGTTGTGTATGGGTCGCTGCACGACGTTGGTGTGCCTCAGAGGTGAGTGTGAGTGGCGTTATGTCACGCATTCGCTGCCTTTGGTAAAGAGCTCGGGGTCAATCCAACTTGACCTTCGACGTTCAACATGGTTCAACTGTTATCTGCTTGGCACCCTGCGTCTGAAATACATGCACCGTCTCTCCAATATTAGAAACCGACCTTACAGTGATGGCCTCGGTGAAACGGCCTCTACCGTTCACAACTTGTGTTTCGTGAAATCTGGCGGCTGCTGAGGCCTACTAGTCCGAACCTTACCGATTCTTTCATAGCGAGTGGTTCCTTTGAGATTCATGCGACTGGAGACTCATGATGTTGCTTTGCTCAGCTGGACGGTGGCCTAAAATATATTCTGTTATGTCATCGTCGACCTCTGTTTTCTGGACCATTCTCGACGGGAAAACATACTCAGGCCCTCTCATTCGAGTCGAAGCGGTTCATAAAATACAGGTTGCCATACCGTGCAAGATCCCGAATTAGCTGCTTTCAATTACCAGCGGCGTATCTGGTACATTCGCCTTCCATGCATGCTATAGCCTTCGGCTCACCTGAAATAAGGTCTAGGGCGGATAGCCCGTAACAGCATATGAATCACGCTCACCCTTGTTTGTTCTAGCCGTGTGCAGGATCGAAAAGCTGTAGATGCCGATTGACACCCCGTGCCGCACTTCGTCCGGGCCATAACGAAATTTGTGGCTCTGGAGTGTCATTTTCGGGGCTGACATTTGCCCACAGCCATTCCGCACCGTTTCAATGCAGTAGCGCCCCACTCCGAGCGGGCGAACGGCACGATATTGTCTATGGCGGACGATAGTGCGGATTATGGCAGCCGGTCGGGGCGCGAACATTGTCAAGGAGGGTGACAGTTTGCGAAGAGGAATTGGGGATGGATCAGCCTATCGCGGCTCCTTAGCCTGTTTTTATATTTCTCTGCTCTGAGTGGTTGGTACCGATCGATGGGTTTTTGTGGGCCCATTGGGTGGTGAACGAAATTTACGGTCAGCCATTTCTAGGAAATGCAAGCCGGCTGACGTCGACGGCTGACAGACATTGCTTCTGCAAGTACACAGCCCCACCCCGAGCCGTTCCAGTGCGGTGGCGCCTCGTTTTATGAATGATCTTCTCTGTGGTTGAGGAAGCCTTTTACGAGCTATTTGCGCTGCATGTGGGCAACGGTGTCCCGTCGAAGGGGCGCGGGGAATTTGAGGGCTGACAAGGGAGGGGGGGGCTCGACAGGTTGGACGAAGGGGCGAGGGGGCGATTTGAGCGCAAAGCAGCCTGCGCCGCCTATACTTATATCTCAGGTGTATGTAGCTATCATTACTCGGGTTATATGCACTACTTATTCCTTATAGTTAGCCGCCTCAGGCTGCCAGAGAAATGCCAGCCATCGATAGGCTGCTGGGCTGACGGTGACGTTTTCGGGTGCCTGGCCTGAGTGTGGCTGTCATTTCCTTGCGCGATAGAAGTGGGATCCTTCATTATTCGTTGAATGTCTAGATGGATAATGATACATACACGCAGAGAGCGATCATATAGAGGTAAATTAGGCAAAACCTGCTCCCCTAAAGCTTTGCAGCGGCACTGACCCCGCTCCGCTACCCGCAGTCTGGGGCCAGTCGGACATGACGCGGTTTGGCACCGCGCCCACCACCAGCAAGTACTTTGAAAAGTATCACATCGGTGTGCGTCCCCGCCGTGCGCCGCGAGTCGTGCGGGTCCTCATCGTGCGTCGAGCCGGACTGATCGCAGCTGCGGCTAGATGCCCCTCGCACTGTCACATATAAGCCCGAGGGCGCGAGTCTGGCCAGCTCGTGATAACCTTCGGATCCCGGTCGTTCCTGAATGGGACCTTTGCCGCGTACATATCCTATCCTATCCAGAGTCCATTCCGAGCCCCTGCCTGAGCAACCACATGCTGACCTTTTTTTGTTTTTTTTTTTTGTTTTTTTGTTTTTTTTTTTTGTTTTTTTGTTTTTTTTTTGAAATCATTGTTTTACCTCCAAGGGTTCGGGCTGAACTATACATGCTGACCTTGCCAATCGGGTACACAATCCTTCTGCGGAAGAAGCAGCTTAGATGGGCGGGCCGACGACGACGACGCGCTCGCGCCAGGCGTCGCACGCGCAGTAAGGGAGGGCGGCCTAGATGGGTGCCCTTCGGGGTTGACGCGCTGCATGAGCTAGAAGCATGCGAGCGGGTCACAGCGACGGGAGCCAGAATGTGGCGTCGGTCGTGGCCTCGCGGTCAGCGTCAGTGCCGACAGACGAGCGGACGGCGGCCGAGCTTCATGGTGTCGTCGACTATGCACCGCACGCTCGCGGGGACGCGCATGTCCACGGCTATCGCGTACTTTCCACCGCCGGTCCAGGCCTCGGCGACTCCTCGCTGGACGGTGCTGACGTTGAGCGAGAACAATGACGTTGTGCATGCGTCGGAAGCGCTCTTCGCGGCGGCCACACTTGCAAAGGCCAATTACGCGTCAGCGTGGGGTGGTAGTGGTGCAAGTCGCACTCAGTGGCTGACCGCAACCTGGCGGTCTATTGGTCATGATGATCCCGCGCGAGGTGTCGACCAGGGCGACTTGTTTCGTGATTGGATTGGTCATTGGTATTTCGTATCAGTGGAAAGCCCGCATTCTTGTTCTCGTGTGTGTATATATGACGCGGGGGCGATTGGTGATTGATCATGCATCGATATCAAGATGGTGACCAAGTGTAACTAGAGAAAGTTCCTCGAGTCGGTATCAGTAGTATTTTGACTCGCCTGGCCATTGACAACCACGCCTTTACCGGTTCAAAGCCTCGTTGGTACAAGCTTCAGATCTAACTGTGCAACTTTTTCTTAAATCATTCCTTCGCCACTAAGCTGCAGCATGGCTGCCTCGCCGACCGGAAATCACTGCTTGCGGCCTCGATCCAAAGTGGCGGTCTTTTTACATATTGCATATCCTTGACGCCAGCATCGTTCACGCTCCGAGTTAGACTCGAGATTAACAACCCCATAAGCTTTTAGTAGCAGTCAGATGCCTCTCAGAGCCACCACCGTTGGCAGTGTCCTTAGACGCTTGAAACGGCAACCTAAGGACAACCCTGTCTTACTGTCTGGCTCGTCACCAGATGCTGAGAGCGAGCAGTTGGACTCTCCCCCTGGACAAACTACCGAGCTTGAAGCATTTGCGGGGGCGGTCAAGGCTCTCGAACACGCGAAGGGAGTCGTAGCGGGCAGATGTGTGCAACTCCTTGCGTCGCCGATTGATGGGGTGCTCGATGTTGCGAAAGCCTGTCACGTGCGTCCTCATCCTGACTCAAAATTCGCTGTATTGAAAGGCTGCACTGGATGTCCAGACGAATGACCAAGACGCCGGGGGCCTGGGTGATATGTTGAAGGCGCTGGTAGCCTTGGATGGCAAGACAGATTCGGCATTGGCACTTTCGCATGAGCTCGTCATGTATGTAAATTTATCGATTGGGCTTTATGATTCGACTTAACCGACCACGTTTATCGTCTTACAGCTCAACCTCGTCGAGGCCTTCTGCTGCAGAACAACTCCACAGCGACATAGTCACGTTAGACTCGTTCTTGGGAAACTTGTCAGAGTAAGCCTATATTTCGTCTTTTCTGCCGAAGCACCGTCCTAACCACGGCCTGTCGTGCGAAGGTGCACCAAGCACATTTTGACTCAAATCTCGTCGTCAGATGGAACCTCCCGTGTGGTTATAGTCGGTTCTATTCGCTTGGCCGTCCAAGGCTTCGCAGTATGTGCTATCCGGCCTGCCTGTACTTGCTTATGACATTCACTTACATCACGCCTAGGTTTTGGGCAGACTTTGCATCGAGGATATCATCATCTGCTGTGCTGCATATGGTTTGTGCTTGCGCACCGTCGGTGTCAATGTAATTGTGGCTGACTTGCGCGACTGTCAGAACTGGGACATAACCGTGCTCTTAGACAGCACCTGTCTTCATCAGGCTCCGCACAAGGTCATGCTATGAGCGCATCCACACCAGACGAAAGCCTTATTCCCCCCATTCCGGGCTCTGGGGGACTTGATTCTCAGGACGAGGTCGAACTTGGGAGCAAGTCAGGAAGGGTTGCATATAAGCACCACCCCAAGGATGACTCGATAGATAACCCTCAAGGACGGGATGCTGACTTCGACGAGGCTCTTGCTCCGCGCAATCAGAATCGTCATTTCCTCCCTGGCATACTCTTCAACGCAAACTCATCACATAATCCGTTTAAAGCGCTCGGTCGGCTAGTTCGCTACCACTTTTTCATTCGACGCGGTGTTCTATCATACATGCAATTTGGTCAGTCAGGTGAAATGGCAGATCTAGACCAAGCAATCACCTACTTCCGTGATGCTTTGGTTCTGCGCCCACCAGGGCACTCCGGTCGCTCAACAACCCTCGCCAACCTTGCGGAGTCATTGAAGACTCGCTTTGATCGGTTGGGTCAACTGACGGATTTGGAAGAGGCAACCAATTATTACCGTGACGCCATGAACCTGAGCCTACCAGGGCAACCTCACTACCCAGCGATCCTCAGCAACTTCACGCTTGCATTGTACACTCGCTTTGGTCAATCCGGCCAAATTTCGAATTTGGAGGAGGCCATCACCTGCCTCCAGAATGCTCTGGCGCTGTGCCCACCAGGGTACCCCCCACGCCCAACTATCCTCAATAACCTCGCGGAATCATTGAGGACTCGCTTTGGTCAGTCGAGTCAAATGGCGGATTTGGAAGAGGCCATCACCTGCCTCCGGAATGCTTTGGCGCTGTGCTCACCAGGACATGACATGCACTTGAAGATAATTTCTAACCTCGCGTTGGCATTGAGCACTCGGTTTGGTCAGTCCGGCCAAATGACGGATTTGGAAGAAGCTATTACCTACCAACGTGACGCTATGAGCCTGAGCTCACCGGGGGAAGCTAGTCACATAGCGATCCTCAACAACCTCGCGGAATCATTGAGGACTCGCTTTGGTCAGTCCGGTCAAATAGCAGATTTGGAAGAGGCCATCACCTGCCTACGCAATGCTCTGGCGCTTTGCTCACCAGGATATGCCATGCGCTCAACAATCCTCAGCAATCTCGCGCTGGGATTGAGCACTCGCTTTAACCAGTCCGGCCAAATGGAGAATCTGGAAGAGGCCATTACATACCAACGTGACGCTATGGACCTGTGCCGACCGGGACACCCCTTCCGTTCCACCACCCTCAACAACCTCGCGGGATCATTGAGGACTCGCTTTGATCAGTTGGGTCAAATGACGGACTTGGAAGAGGCCATCACCTACTTCCAAAATGCCCTGGCGCTATGCTCACCAGGCTATGCCATCCGCTCTACGATCCTCACCAATCTTGCGTCGGCATTGAACGCCCGCTTTGATCAGTCCGGTCAAGAGGGGGATTTGGAAGAGGCAATCACCTACTTCGAAGAGGCGTTGGTCCTCCGCCCACAAGGGCACCCCGACCGCTCTATAGCCCTCGGCAGCCTCGCGATGGCATTGGGCACTCGCTTTAATCAGTCTCATCAAATTGCAGATTTGGAAGATGCTATCACCCGTCAACGTGAAGCTATAGACCTATGCCCACCAGGACGCCTCTTCCGCTCAGCGATCCTCAGCAACCTCGCGGAATTATTGAGCGCGCGCTATAGCCACTCCGGTCAAATGAAGGATTTGGAAGAAACTATCACATGCCAACGGAATGCTCTGAACCTGAACCCACCGGGTCACCCCACGCGCTCAACAATCATCAACAATCTTGCATCTAAATTGAATTTGCGGTTCAAAAGGTTGAAACGTACGGAGGATTTTGACGGCGCGGTTAAGTTGTTGCAATCTGGAGCTGATGATGTCTCTGACACCCCAGCACACCGGTATACCTGTGCGACTCGTTTGCTAGCACTTCTTGAGGAACATGACCGGCCCCCCCTACTGGCTTTGTATGAACTGGCTCTCGGTCTTCTACAGTTAGCACTTGCAGTGTATCCCGACGTAGAACTGCGTCGCGAAGCTTTGGGCATCCACCGCCTATCCCCTTCCCTCGCCATGGAAGCCGCAGCTCATGCAATTGAGCAAGGCCTGCCTGGCAAAGCCGTCGAAATGCTCGAGCAGGGACGTGCTATGCTATGGTCCAGCATGCGTGGTTACAGACAACCTATTGAGACAGTGCGCCAGGTCGACTCAGTATTGGCCGATCGGTTCAAAGCGACGAGCGAACAACTCGAAGCTCTTGCCACATCTTCACAGTCAGGATCCCATCAGCTCTTGATTCAGGACTCCAATGATTCCGCGAAGGTCTTCGAGGCTAAATGGGCACGGCAGCGACAGCTCCTATTGGAGAGAGACGAAGTTGTCAAACAGATTCGCCAGTTGAATGGATTCGAGCATTTCCTCCAAGCCGTGCCGTTCAGTGTCCTCCAGAATGTTGCTAAAGAAGGCCCTGTCATCGTCGTGAACGTTGCCCCCCAACAATCCGACGCAATTATTATCCGCCAACACGGCGCACCAATTATTCTTCCGTTAGCGGTGGATGGCCAGAACCGCAAAGACGCCTACAACGTGATCTTGGAGTTATCGAAGCTTCTCTTCAAGGAAAGGGAAAACCCAGGGTTTTCTGAACTGTTAGAGAATGTCATTTTGAAGCAGTTGGGAGAGCTCCTGGTCTCTCCTATCTTAGGGCAGCTAAAAGCATCGGGCGTGCCTGAGCAGTCAAGGATTTGGTGGTGCCCGACTTCAGCTTTATGTGCTCTCCCAATCCATGCAGCTGGCCAACTTCCCAACAGATACATCTCGTCATATACGCCCACTCTCTCCGCTCTCATCGGTGCTAGAACCCTCGATGGTCGGCACTCGCCCGCTCCTCTCGACGCAAGCAACCCCAAACCCTCATTACTTGCCATCATTCATCCCGGCCAACCCCCCAAAACCAAAGACGAACAAGATGGGAGATTAAAAATGGTCTTTGCGGAATGTAACGTAATAGAGAAAGCAGGAGGGGTCGGCCGAGTCCTCACCGTGGTCAAAACCGACGCGACGCGCCAGACAGTGCTTGGTCAACTACCGAATCATCCATGGACACACTTCGCGTGCCATGGCCGCCTCAATATATCAAAGCCATTCCGATCTGCATTCGAGCTGGAGGACGACCCACTGGCGCTTTCCGACCTTGTCCATGCCCGGCTTCCCAATGCCGAGTTCGCGTTTCTGGCTGCTTGTGACAGCGCAACTTCAGGCGGCACCTCCGGCACACCCGACGAGTCCTTGCACCTTGCAGCCGCTGTGCAGTTCTGCGGTGTGCGCAGCGTTGTGGGAACACTGTGGCCTATGGCAGACGGGGACGGACCCAGGGTGGCTCAGGTCTTCTATCGACACATGTTCAAGGAGAACGACTCGCGGAAGTCGGCAGAAGCGCTTCATAAAGTAGTCACGTTGATGAGAAGGAAGGCTGGGCCATGGGCTAAGGCCAAGGACGAGGGAGAGGACCTCCAACGATGGGCCAATTATATTCATATCGGTGCATGATACCAACTCCTCAGTAAGGCCACGTCGCATTCTCTTCCAAGCCTTTGGCTAATTCCTGCCACTAGATTTCGGACACTCGTATGGTTTTGACTTGTTTATATGTCGCATTCTTTGACCCGGCATTGTGATGGCATTTTTCATCCGATCTACTACACATAACTGCAGACCCCTGCTATGTCTCTCCGTGTTCCACATATCTCGCAATATTAATAGAACTCTTTTGCAGCTACACTGTTACTGTCGCTGCTCCATCCTCTATCCCACTGGTGGAAAGCAAGCGCTCTCGCTTAAAGTGTGGCACGTCCAACCCGCTCCTTATTCGCAATTATTGTGAACGCAAGTGGGGGGCAGCCCCGAGACGCGCTGTCAGTATGATGTATCGAGCCACGATGAGAGCATGGCTCGCCCGCTCAGAATACGGCGACATACGATGAGTCATGGTGGACGCGCTGACTGGGGTGTGCTTTGCTATCCAGTCCAGACGAGATGCTTGCAGATTAGGAAAGACCAGAGGCGTGGTGGCGCTTCGTCTGAACGCAGGATAAGCACGATGTGAAGGCACGTCAACAATTGCTCGCGACACCAGGGCCAGACGGCTGACTGCTAGCAGCCTCGGATGTGGCGCGTGTGGGTCAGAGAGCGAAGTTCGTGGCAGAATCTGAAGCGGCTAGCATGCATATATGCGGCTAGCATATAAGGATACATTCCGATAACTGCACATCGAGAATATAAATAACAAATCCACGACCGACCGCCAGCCACGGCCCGCCTACAGGTGCGCCTTCGCGTCCTTGGGCAGCAGCTTCACGTCCTCCCAGGGCAGCCCGAGGAACGCCCACATGAAGTGGAAGCGGTCGCTCCCGAAGAACGGCTCGCCCTTGCCCGCGCCGTTCACGACCCAGAACCACGGGCACCCGAACGCGCCCTGCTCCTCGACGACGCGCTTCGTGACGTCCGACAGCTTCTGCTTGTATGCGGGGGACGCGGCGGCGGCGAGGATCGCGGCAGTCTCGGTGGGGGTGAAGTGCTCGCTTAGGAAGGTCTGAGGCGGCAGTTAGCATCAGGAAGAAGTGGGGCTCTGGTAACATACCTGCAAGACATCGACTTTTGACAGGTCACGGTGCGGCGCAACCCAGGTTGCCCTAAACACCGCGCCATACACATCCTCGAACTTCTCGTTGCTGAACGTGTCCTTCACGTACAGCATCGCGCGCTGCGGCAATATGCTGAGGATCGGGAAGAAGTCCGGCGTGGTGATATCGTGCACGCCGAAGTACGCCTGTGCGCGCGCGTTGTCGAACGCGCCGTACACGGCCTTGGCGGGGAGCGACCACGGCGGCTTGTTCCCGCTGAGCACGTTGATGCCGCCGAGGAACACGGGGTGGAACTCGACCTCGATGCCGTGCGTGCGCAGCGTCGCGCGCTGCTCGCGCAGGTGCTTGTAGGCGAGGTAGCCGTAGAACGAGGCTGCGCGGTGAGCTTCCGGACTCCAGGGGTGGGTTAGCGGATAGGGGACGTACTGCAGTCGAGATAGCAGTCGATCTTGCCGCCCATTTTGGTTATGAAGATGAGGGTCGTCGCCCTGTTATTCGTCTGCTATAATAAAGCAGTCGTGAATTTGTTGGCACGTTCTCCTCGTTCGGCTATTGGATAGTTTGGATTCCCGGGTATGCTCGTGATTGTATTGGCCGGGCCCCAGAGATCGTACAGACGTGACCGAGCGGCCGAGGGTATAAGACTGTGAGAGTAGATGCAGGTAATAGCAAAGGTGTAACGAGACCGGGCCGAGCACATTGCCTGCTTCCGTGTGTACAGTCACCATCCCCGATGCCCGAATGTGCACTACACTATCACGCTCTCCACAGGTCTCTACAAGAACAGATCGCCAATGCTCTTGTCGTCCAATACATAGTATTGACCTGTATTGACACGCAATGACCACGCCAACCACTAAACAAGTCGCCCTCATCGTCGGCGCCTCGCGCGGTATCGGCCGCCAGGTCGCCGTCGACCTCGCCAAGAACGGCTACGCCGGTGAGCACGACTTGCAGAACTATTACTACCTCATGCTGACGCATATTTGGACTATGTAGTGGTGGTCGCCGCGAAGAGCACCTCGGATGCCGCCGCTACGCGCCCATTCCCACCCGACCCCAACTCCTCCGCGTCCACTATCAGCACCGTCCAGCGCGAGATCACCGAGGCCGGCGGGCAGGCGCACGCGATAGCCGTGGATGTGCGCGACGCCGCGAGCGTGCAGCGCATGGTCGACGAGACCGTCAAAGTCAGTCTTTCCCCACACCCCCGTTTCCAGACGCTGACCGTGAGCAGACCTTCGGCCGCCTCGACGTGGTCGTGTACAACTCCGGCGCGATCTTCTGGGCGCCCGTCGCCGCGACCCCGCTCGCGCGCTTCCAGCTCATGCAGCGCGTGAACCCCGAGGGGCTCTACGCGACCGTGCAGGCCGCGCTCCCGCACTTCGCCGCGAACGCGTGGCGCGGGCGCATCGTCGTCGTCAGCCCGCCGATCTACAGCCGCTTCTTCCGCGGCAAGACCGCGTACGCGATGGGCAAGGTCGGGATGAGCGTGCTCACGCAGGGGCTCGCGATGGACTTTGAGCGCGAGGGGAAGACGGGGATGGCGATCACGAGCATCTGGCCCGCGGCGGCGATCCAGTCGGCTGCGACGCATGAGGAGGACCCGCGTGACTTGCGCAAGGCGGATATTTATAGCGACGCTATTCTGGCGATGCTGCGCGCGCCAACGAATGTCGTCAATGGGCTCCTGGCGCTCGATGAGGATTTCCTTAGGGAGCACGCGGGCGTGACGGACTTTTCAAAGTACTCGCTGGTGGAGGGCACGGTGCCGCGGCGCATTATGCCAGAGCGATTCCCGGATCTGAGGGTGGCGGAGCAGGACGACGAGGGGAAGCGGAAGGTCAGCGCTGCTGCGAAGCTGTGACGGGTTGTACAGTACTACTAGCCCCTCCGAGTTGGGCGGGTCCGTAAACAGGAGTGGCAGGTTTATGCATGATCTCATCGCAAAGGATTTTCTAGGACTCGTGCGTGCATAGTACATCGTTGTTTACTTGAATATTTGGCGAATTTGAATGTTCAGCCTCCACGGTCATTAATATTGGTTCCATTCCAGCAGGGAAGCCAGTGTCATTATCAACCGCAGGTCAAGGTTTTCGCAGACTTGGCAGCTTGTCACCGATCTACATATGTAATGAGGCGCCGCTCTCGAGACTCGAGATGTAACCTTCAAATTCGTGCACAGCCAGGAAGTCAGCCGCCTGCCGTTAGTATCCTAAACGGCGGCTCACTTGAAGCTTTCTCTGCCGCGACGGCTGGCACTATCGATCGCTGCCAGTCACCAAAATGCAGATGTAAATGCAGGCCGAAGAGCTGAGAGCACCTCACCGCCTCCTTGTCCAGCTTCCGCCACCCAATCCGCAGCGGCATCGCCGTTCGACATACACAGGACTACGTTTAAAGCGGGGCGTGACTTCGTACCTCCGAGTCTGTCATCAGTTCGCGGGTATTTTTGCCGGTTTGAATGTTGGCAGTTGTGTATAACGTATACCAATCAACGCGGGTTGATACAATCCGACCCAGGACTTCGAGCGAGAAGCGCTGGGGAGCTCTTGCAAGTCGCGCTTGCTATCAATCAAACAAGGGCATTGCTTCTAACCGACGCGGTAGAGGACGAAGCAATAACATCAGTACATTTGATAAATAAGTCCACTAAGGTGCACATCCACGACGCGAGGGAATATAGGAAGGTACGATGTGTCTAGTAGCAGGAGTCAGCCTATGTCCTTGAAGAGGATGCAATGTGGACGCACCAAGAGAGAATCGGTGTCATGCACCGATGTGAATATAATTGGCCCATCTCTGCAAGTCCTCCCCCTCGTCCTTTGCCTTGGCCCATGGCCCGGTCTTCCTTCTCATGGCTGTGACAACTTTATGAAGTGCTTCTGCTGATTTCCGCGAGTTGTTCTCCTTGAACATATGTCGATAGAAAACCTGCGCCACCCTGGGTCCGTCCTCATCGGCCATCGGCCACAGTGTACCCACAACGCTGCGAACTCCACAGAACTGCATAGCAGCCGCGAGGTGCAATGACTCGTCAGGGGTGCCGGAGGTGCCCCCAGAAGTCGCGCTGTCACAAGCAGCTAGAAACGCGAACTCGGCATTCGGGAGGCGAGCTTGAACGAGGTCGGAGAGCGATAGCGGATCATCCTCCACCTCAAACGCAGACTGAAACGGTTTAGTTGTATTAAGTCGGCCATGGCACGCGAAATGCGCCCACGGGTGGTTCGGTAGTTGGCCAAGCACTGCCTGGCGCGTCGCGTCGGCTTTGACCATAGTAAGGACTCGGGTGGCCCCTCCTGCTTTCTCTATCACATGGCATTCTGCGAAGACCATTTTCAATCTCCCGTCAGGCTCGTCGATGGTCGTTGGGGGATGACCGGGATGGATTATGGCAAGTAGTGAAAGCTTACGGCTGCCTCCGTTGAGAGTAGTAGGAGGTTGCTGAACATCAAAAGTTCTGGCATTGATGAGAGCAGAGAGAGTGGGTGTGTATGAAGAGATATATCTGCCGGGAAGTTCGCCAGCCGCATGAATCGGAAGAGCGCATAAAGCCGAAGTAGGACACCACCAAATCCTTGACTGCTCAAGCACGCCCAATGATTTAAACTTCTCTAGGACAGGAGAGACCAAGATATCTGCCAACTTCTTCAGGATTGTGTTCTCCAACAGCTTAGAGAACCCAGCCTTCCCCCTCTCTCTAAAGAGAAGCTGCGATAAGTCCAAGATGACGGAATATGCTTCCTTGCGGTTCTGGCCATCCACAGCCAACGGAAGGATGATTGGTGCCCCGTGTTGAAGAATGATAATAGCATCAGATCTTTGGGGAGACACATTCACGACGATGACAGGGCCTTCTTTCGCCACATCCTGGAGGACACTAAACGGCACAGCTTGTAGAAAATGTTCAAACCCATCCAGCTGGCGAATTTGCTTGATAACTTCGTCTCGCTCCAACGATAGCTGTCGCTGCTGTGCCCACCTGGCTTCAGATATCTTCTCGGACTCAAAGGATTGCTGGCCTGAAAACTGACGGGATCCCAGCTGTGAAGATGTGGCAAGGGTTTCGAGCTGCTGGCTCGTTGCTCTGAACCGATCTGCCAATGCTGCGTTAACCTGATGCACTCCCTCAACAGGCTGTCTATAGCCGCGCATGCTGGACCATAGCATAGCACGTCCCTGCTCAAGCATTTCGAGGGCTTTATCGGGCTGGCCCTGCTCAATTGCATGAGCTGCGGCTGCCATGGCGAGGGAGGGGGATATGCGGTTATTACCCAAAGCATCGCGACGTGATTCTACATCGGGGTAGACTGCAAGAGCTAGTTGCAGAAGGCCGAGAGCCATTTCGTAGACCTCCAGTAACCTAGGCTGATTATAAGCCTCAAGAAGTGCTAACAAATTAGTAGCGCAGGTATAGCGGTGTGCTGGGGTGTCAGAGGCATCATTCGCTCCAGACCGCAGCAACTGGATGGCCTCGTTAAGGTCCTCTGTATGGTTTGACTTCATAAACCGAATGCTCAATGCATCCGCGAGGCTGTTGAGAGAGGAGTAGCGATCAGGATGTCCAGGAGGACGTAGCTCCAGGGCACCGTGTTGGTGAGTGATTGCTTTCTCCAAGTCCTCCATCTGACCAAACTTTCCGAAGCGGTCAATCAATGCAAGAGCAATGTTGTTAAGCGCCCTTGAGCGGCCTGGATGCCCTGGTGGGCTCAGTTTCAGAGCATCACCGTAGCAAGTGATTGCTTCCTCCAAATCCGCCATTTGACCCAATTTCTCAAAGCGAATGTGCAATGCACCCGCGAGGTTATTGAGGGAGAAATAGCGATCAGGGTGTCCAGGAGGACGCAGCTCCAGGGTAGAGTGGTGGTGAATGATTGCGTTCTCTAAGTCCACAATTTTCCCCGATTTTTCGAAGCGAGTGATCAATGCAAGAGCGAGGTTGCCTAGGGCCGTTGGGTATCCAGGATGCCCTGACGGGCTTAGTTCCAAGGTATCGTGGAGGTAAATGATTGCTCGCTCCAAATCCGCCATTTGACCTGACTGACTAAAACGCGTGCTCAATGCACGCGCCAGGTTGTTGAGGGGGAAGTGGCGATTGGGATCTCCAGGCGGACAGAGTTCCAGGGCATCACATTGGTAGGTGATTGCATCCTCCAAGTCCTCCATTTGACCCAACTGACCAAAGCGGGTGTGTAACGCCTCCGCGAGGTTACTAAGTACCCCCGCGCGCCCCAGATGTCCTGGCGGACTCAGCTCCAGGGCAGAGCGGTGGTAGGTGATTGATTGCTCTAAATCCGTCATTTGGCCCGACTGCTCAAAGCAAGTGTACAATGCAGCGGCGAGGTTATTGAGGCATACATAGTAGTCAGGATGTCCAGGAGGACACAGTTTCAGAGCACCGCGTTGGCAGGCGATTGCTTCCTCCAGGTCCGCCAATTGACCCGACTGACCAAAGCGAGTGCTCAATGCATGCGCCAGGTTGGTGAGGCGTGGGTAGCGATCGGGATCTCCAGGCGGACACAGCTCCAGAGCACCGCGTTGGTAGGTGATTGCGTTCGCCAAGTCCTCCATTTCACCCAACTGTCCAAAGCGAATGACCAATGCAGCGGCAAGGTTGTGGAGTGCCTTTGAGCAGTCGGGATGCCGTGGTGGGCTCAGTTCCAGAGCACCACCGTAATGAGTGAGTGCTTGTTCCAAATCCGCCATGTGACCTAACCATTCAAAGCGAGTGCGCAATGTATCCGCGAGGTTGGTCAGTGCCACTGTGCGCTCAGGATGCCCCAGTGGGCTCAACTCCAGAGCACCGCGCTGATAGGTGATTGCCTCCTCCAAATCTGCCAATTGACCCAACTTCTTGAAGCGAGTGATCAATGTAAGCGCTAGGTTGGTGAGGGAGTAGCGACGGTCGGGATGTCCAGGAGGACGCAGCCACAAAGCACCGCGGTGGTATGCGATTGCTTGCTCCAAATCCGGCATTTGGCCCAACTGTTTAAAGCGAATGTGCAACGTATGTGCGAGATTGTTGAGGATTGTTGGGTATTCGGGGCGCATCGGTGGGCACAGAGCTAGCGCATAGTGGAAATGGATAATTGCCTGCTCCAAATCCTCAATCTGACCGAGCGCATGAAAGTAATCGAGCGATGCAACGGCGAGTTGGGTGGAGTTTGCAGCATCGGAAAGTATGCCAGCAAGGACGTGATCTTCCTGATTGCGCAGAGCGAGACCCTCTCTGAGGTCGTCTGTCGAGCCATCCACCCTGTGCCGCCTGTAGACATCCATTCCAGGTTCATTTTCAACTGCGGCCTCCTCCTGCGATGCAGCCCCCCCGGTTCTCTGAGTGAATGGCGCAAGACTCTCTTCTGGTTGGGATACAAGATGTAACTGAGACATGATGACTCTGATAGTCAGTGAATAATCACGCACCATATGCAGCACAAAATGTGATGACATCTTCGGTACAGAGCCTTTTCAAAGCCTGCACATGATGTAAGTGACTGTCATATGCAAATATAGGTACGCCTGATAATACATACTGCGAAGTCTTGAACGGCAGGCGGAATGGAACCAACAATGTCATCGCGAGATGTTCCAATAGACGACCTGGTTTGAGCCAGAATGTGCTTGGTGCCTCTAAAGATATCAAGGCTTGATTAAGACAAGGTTTTCGCATGGCAGACGGAACATAAGCTCACGTGGAGAGGTTCCCTAGCAGCGAGCCTATCATGACTATGTCGCCACGAAGGTTTTCTACGGCAAGAGTCTCTTCAGGGTTCGAGTGGATTGAGCTGTACGATGTTTGAAGCGAACGGGTTAGTATAAAAATATAGTTGAACCAGTGGATATACATACGCGACAAGCTCGGGTAAAAGGCCCAAGGCCGAGTCCATCTTGCTATCCAAGGCTCTCAGCGCCTTCAAAATACCACTAGGCTCCCCAACGCCGCGGCTACCCGCCTAAAGACTCGGTCAGTAGAGTGACATCCAGTATCAGGATCAGAACGCACGCTACAGACGCTCACGACATCGAGCAACGCGACAACCGGAGAGGCGAGAAGTTGTACACATCTACCGGCTACGACTTCCTTCGTTTGTTCGAGAGTCTGGATAGCTTCTGCAAATGCCTCGACCCCGGACCTCCGCCTAGTAGAAGACTCGGCCCCCCTATTTTCAGGGCCCAGAGGCAAGCCAGTCTGTATGCCTGAGGGGTCTTCGAGTTGGCCATTTGAGCGTGTAGGACCACGAGAATGCCGGAGCTGGTGGGATACGGCAGTGACAACGATGCCTAGAATCGCGAGACCTGCGAAGAAACTGACGATGATATCCCTATGCGACATTCTACCTCCACTGTTAGGTGATCGTTGATTTTTAGTCTGATTCAGAGTCACGGTAGGGGTGAGTCCGATGGATGATCCCCACGTCAAGGGTAAGCAAAGAGGTTATGCAAAACCCTGCCTCGTTGGATCGAGGCAACCATGCTGCAGCTGGGAAGCGAAGGAGTGATTTGTGAAAGGATTGTGCGCAGTCAGCAAGATTTGGTTGTAATAGTAGTAGTAAATACCAAGGCGCATGTCGGGCCCAAACTTGAAGAATGAATTAATGACTGCTGCAAGCTGCTTCAAACTACCGACTCCGACGTTTGGGACGTGTCGGCCCGGGAACCGTCGAGCCTCAGCCATCGGTGGCCGATCATTTCTCCAACTATCACGTTTGCCCCAGCGCATACGAGAACTCGCCTTGCATTGGACTGAGCTCCCGCCAAGGCCTCGATCACACTGCCCACTAAACAGGTGGCCCTCATCGTTGGCGCCTCGCGCGGCATCGGCCGCCAGTTCGCCGTCGACCTTGCCAAGGATGGATAAGGACCCGGCTACCTCAATGAGCACGACTCGCAGCACCACCCTCACCCCTATCCAGCGAGAGCTCTTATTGTCTACCAGTGCAGTACAGGGAGAAGCCATGATAATAGCAAGACTATGTAGCCGACAAGGAGATTCATTGCCAGGTATATGAACTTGAAATGTGTAGAGACATGGGGGGAGTGGGGAGCCCGTGGTTTTGCGTAGGGGGCTAGACGGAAGGTGCTATGCGCAATGCCGGATCACAGAAATGCGATAAATAAATAGTCAGAGAAGTACAGACGTCTGAAATCTGGTGGCAGGATCAGCCAATATCTAGAAAGAGGATGCGATGTGGACTTACTAAGAGAGAATCGTTATCATGCACCAATATGAATATAATTGGCCCATCTCTGGAGATTTTCCCCCTCGTCCTTGGCCTTCGCCCATGGCCCAGCCTTCCTTCGCATTAGTGTGACTGCTTTATAAAGTGCTTCCGCCGACTTCCGCGAGTCATTCTCCTTGAACATGTGTCGATAGAAAACTTGAGCCACCCTGGGCCCGTCCCCGTCTGCCATCGGCCACAGCGTTCCAACAACGCTGCGCACACCGCAGAACTGCACAGCGGCGGCAAGGTGCAGGGACTCGTCGGGTGTGCTCGAGATGCCGCCCGAAGTGGCGCTGTCACATGCGGCCAGAAACGCGAAGTCAGCGTTTGGAAGCCGAGCCTGGATGAGGTCGGACAGCGACAGCGGGTCGTCCTCCAGCTCGAAAGCAGATCGGAATGGCTGGGATATATCAAGAAGGCCATGACACGCGAAATGCATCCATAGACGATTCGGTAGTTGACCGAGCGCTGCCTGGCGCGTTGCGTTAGTTTTGGCCATAGCAAGGACTCGGCCGGCCCCTCCTGCTTTCTTTATCACGTTGCATTCTGCGAAGACCGTTTGCAATCTTCTATCTCGCTCGCCCTGGGCTGGGGGCCGGCCGGGATGAATGATGGCAAGCAGTGAAGGTTTGGTGTTGCTTGTGTCAAGAGAAGCGGGATGGCGCTGATCGTCGAGGGTTCTGGCACTGATGAGAGCAGAGAGAGTGGGCGTATATGACGAGATGTATCTGTTGGGAAGTTGGCCAGCTGCGTGGATTGGGAGAGCACATAAAGCTGAAGTCGGGCACCACCAAATCCTTGACTGTTCACGCACGCCCAGTGCCTCCAACTTCTCTAGGATAGGAGAGACCAAGAGATCTGCCAACTGCTTCAAAATGACATTCTCTAACAGTTCAGAAAACCCTGGGTTTTCCCATTCCTTGAAGAGAAGCTTTGATAACTCCAAGATCACGTTATAGGCTTCTTTGCGGTTCTGGCCATCCACCGCTAACGGAAGAATAATTGGTGCGCCGTGTTGGTGGATAATGATTGTGTCGGATCGTTGGGGAGCAACGTTCACGACAATGACAGGGCCTTCTTTGGCAACATTCTGGAGGACATTGAACGGCACGGCTTGGAGGAAATGCTCGAATCCATCTAATTTGCGAATTTGCTGAACAATTTCGTTCCTTTCTAACGAGAGCTGTCGCTGCCGTGCCCATCTGGCTTCGGAGACCCTCAAAGATTCATTTGAATCCTGACTCAAAAGTTGAGAGGACATTGATTGTGAAGATATGGCAAGCGTTTCGAGCTGCTCGCTCGTCGCTTTGAACCGAGCCGCCAATCCTGCGTTGACCAGACGCACTCCTTCCACAGGTTGTCTGTAGCCACGCATACTGGACCACAACATAGCACGTCCCTGCTCGAGCATTTCGACGGCTTTTTCAGGCTGGTCCTGCTCAATAGCATGGGCTGCGGCTGCCATAGCGAGGGAAGGTGATAGGCGGTTGGTGCCTAAGGCGTCGTGCCGTAATTCTATGTCGGGGTAAACTGCAAGTGCCATCTGTAGGAGACCGAGAGCCAAGTCGTATACCTCCAGTAGCAAGGGGTGATTACGCCCCTCAAGAAATGTTATCAGGCTAGCGGCACATGTGTAGCGGTGTGCTGGAGTGTCAAAGGTATCATTAGCTGCAGACCGTAGCAATTCGACCGCCTCGTCCAGGTCACCCACACTGTTGAATTTTGCAAAACGAATTTCCAATGCATGTGCCAAGTGGTTGATAACAGTTGAGCGTTCGGGGTGCCCTGGTGGGCTTAGTTTCATAGCGGCGCGGAGGTAGGTGATTGATTGCTCCAAATCCACCTTTTGATTCAACCGCAAGAAGCGAGTCATCAATCCATCCGCGAGGTTGTTAAGGGTCGTCAAGCGATCAGCGTGCCCCGGTGGGCTTAGATCTAGAGCATCATATCGGTAGGCAATTGTCTGCTCCAAATCCGTCATTTGACCCGAATGGTTGAAACGAGTCCCCAATGCAACCGCAAGGTTGGTGAGGGACTTTGAGCGCCCAGGGTGTCCAGGAGGACATTGTTCCAGAGCAATGTGGCAGTAGGTTATTGCTTTCTCTAAGTCCACCATTTGACCCGACTGATCAAAGCGAGTCCACAATGCAGTTGCGAGGTTATTGAGGGCTGCTGAGCGCTCGGGCTGTCCCGGTGGGCTCAGATCCAGAGCTTCATGATGGAAGGTGATTGCCTGTTCCAAATCTGCCATTTGACCCAACTGATTAAAGCGAGTCCTCAATGTAGCCGCGAGGTTATTGAGTGTCGTTGAGCGCTTGGGGTGCCCGGATGATCTCAGCGCCAGAGCACTGCGGTGATAAGTGATTGCTTGTTCCAAATCTACCATTTGACCTGACTGACCGAAGCGAGTGCCCAACGCAAGAGCAAGGTTGTTAAGGCAGGAATGGCGATTGGGATGTCCAGGAGGGCGCAGCTCTAGAGCACTGCGGTGGTAGACAATTGCCTGCTCCAAATCTGCAATTATACCCGACTGATTGAAGCGAGTGTTGAATGCAAGAGCAAGGTTGTCCAGGGGGAGGTGGCGATCGGGATGTCCGAGAGGACACAGCTCTAGAGCACTGCGATAGTGATCAATAGCTTCTTCAAGATCCGCCATTGTACCCCACAGACTGAAGCGAGCACATAATGCAAGAGCGAGGTCGTTGTGGTAGAAGTGGAGATTGAGATGGCCAGGAGAGCATAGCTCTAGAGCACTGCGGTGGTGGCTGATTGCTCTCTCTAGATCTGCTGTTTGACCTAACTGATTGAACCGAGTCCTCAATGCAGCCGCAAGGTTGTTGAGGGTGCTTGGATGGTCGGGGTGCCCCCGGGGCCTCAGCGCCAAAGCATCCTGCTGATAGATGATTGCTTGCTCCAAATCCACCATTTCACCCAGCTGACTAAACCGAGTCCGCAATGCGAGAGCAAGGTTCCCGAGGTGAAAATGGCGTTCAGAATGTCCAGGAGGACAAAGCTCCAAAGCACCACATTGGTAGCCGACTGCTTGCTCCAAATCTGACATTTCACCCAACTGACAAAAGCGAGTGTGTAATGCAAGAGCAAGATTCCCGAGGCAGGAATGACGACTGGGATGTCCAGGAGGACACAGCACCAGAGCGCTGCGGTGATAGGTGATTGCTTGTTCCAAATTCGGCATTTCACCCAACCGGTCAAAGCGAGTCCTTAATGCAAGCGCCAAGTTGTTGAGGGAGAGGTAGCGAGCGGAATGTCCAGTAGGACGCAGCTCCAGAGCATCGCGGTAATAAGCGATTGCCTTTTCCAAATCTGGCATTCGACCCAACTGACAAAATCGAGTGCTCAATGCAGTCGCGAGATTATCGAGGGAGACATGACGATCAGGATGTCCAGGGGGCCGCAGCTCCAGGGCACTGTCGTGGTAGGAAATCGATTGTTCCAAATCAGCCATTTTGCCCGACTGGGCAAAGCGAGTGCGCAATGCAAGAGCGAGATTATTGAGGCAGGAATGGCGATCGGGATGTTCAAGAGGCCGCAGCTCTAGAGCATGACAGTAGTAGGTGATAGCTAGCTCCAAATCTGCCATTTGACCTGACCGAACATACCGAGTGAACAACGCAGCCGCGAGGTTCCCGAGGGAGATATGGAGATCGGGATGTCCAAGAGGACACAGCTCCAGAGCGCTACCGTGGTAAGTGATTGCTTGGTCTAAATCTGCCTCCTGACCCGACTGATTAAAGCGAGTGCTCAATGCTAACACAAGTTCGTTAAGTGTGGATGAGCGGTCGGGGTGCCCCGGTGGTCTCAGCACCAGAGCGTCCTGGTAGTAGATGATTGCCTGCTCCAAATCCACCATTTGACCCAGCTGACCAAACCGAATCCACAACGTAGTCGCGAAGCTATTGAGGGCTGCTGACCGCTCGGGGTGTTCCGGTGGGCGCAGATCCAGAGTGTCATGGTGGTACGTGATCGCCTGCTCCAAATCCGACATTTGCCCCGACTCCCCGAATCGACTCCGCATTGCAAGAGCGAGATTACTGAGCGAGATGTGGCGATCGGGGTGACCAGGTGGACACAGCTCCAGAGCACCGCGGTGGTAGGCAATTGCTAGCTCCAGATCGGCCATTTGATTAGAGTGACGAAAGCGGGCGTACAATGCAGCTGCGAGGTCGTTGAGGGACTTGGAGCGCCCGCGGTGCCCATGTGGTCTCAGCGCCAGAGCATCATGGTGGTATGCGATTGCTCGCTCTAAATCCGCAATTTGACCTGATTGATCAAATCGAGTGCTTAATGCATTTGCGAGGCGGTCGAGGGAGAAGTGGCGATAGGGATGTTCAGGAGGACGCAGTTCCAGGGCACCGTGGTGGTAGGCAATTGCTTGCTCCAAATCCTCCATTTCACCCGAATGACCAAACCGAGTGACCAATGCAACCGCGAGGTTGTCGAGGGAGAAATGACGATCGGGATGTCCAGGAGGACACAGCTCTAAAGCAACACGGTAATAGGCAATTGCCTGCTCCAAATCCCCCATTTGACCTGTGTGATTGAAGCGAGTGAATAATGCACTTGCGAGGTTGTCGAGGTCTGTTGCGCGGTCGGGGTGTCCTGGTTGGCTCAGTGTCAGAGCGTCGCGGAAATAGGTAATTGCCTGTTCCAAATCCGCTATTTGACCCGACTGGCCGAAGTGAATCTGTAATTCAATCGCGCGTCGAGAGAGAAGCCTAGAGCGAAATTGTTGACCGAGCATCTTGAACCAATTGTATAATGTATTTGTAGCATCGAAGAGTACGTCAGGGAGGATGTAATGCTCCTGGTTACACAGAGCGAGAGCCTGGTCGAGGTTATCGATTGAGTCACAGGGGTTAACTGTCGAACGAATATCATGATGCTGATAGGCATCCTGCCCTAACTCGCCCCCAATTCCGACCTCATCCTGAGATTCAGGTCCCCCAGAGCTCGGAATGGATAGTGCGAGGCTTTCTTCGGGAATAGATGTGTTCGCAGCGTGGCCAGTTGTGGGGCTTGACGGAGACAGGCGCTGGCCAAGGATACGATCTATCTCCATTTCTGAGAGGGTCGCATAAGTGAGCCATGATCACGCCAATAATGAACTGGAGGAAATATGTACCACATGTATCCCAGTATGTGTTGACTTCCTCGATGCAGAGTCTGTTTACAGCCTGCACATGGCGTGAGTGACAGCGACAAGCATGGGCGGATCAAGTTACACGTACTGCGAAGTCTATGACAGCAGATTGTATAAGACTGACGATTTCCGTGTGAGGGGCTCCGATAGACGACTGTGCTTGGGCCACAATGTGCTTGATACTTCTTTGGACATCAGGGCGTACTTAAAACCAGGCTTTCGCAAGAAAAGCGATAAAATTTCACCTTGCGAGGTTCTCTAAGAGCGAGCCCAATTCAGCCACCTGAGTTTGGAGTTGTGTTGCTGCAGCATTCTCTTTAGAGTCCGACCGCATTGGGCTATAAGATGAATGAGCGGTCAGGTCCGTGCATTAGCAAAGCCGAATTGATAGATTACATACGCGACTAGCTTATGCAACAGTAACAAAGCTGCCTCTATCTTGCCATCTAATGCTTTCAGCGCCCTCAAAATATCCCCGAGCTCCTCGTGATCTTTGCCATTCGTCTGGAACTTCAGCGCAGTGGGCTTAGTGCCGCGAATATTGAATCAAGACAGGTCTCACCCTCCATACTTTCACGACGTCGAGTACCCCATCGATCGGTAATGTAAGGAGCTGCATACATCTGCCGGCCGCGACTTCCTTCGCATGTTCGAGAACTTGTACAGCCTCTGCAAATGCTTCAAGGTCGCAAGATCGTCCATTGAAGTCCAACTCTTTCTTCCTAGTGTCCAGAGGCATGCCAGGCTGTAGGGAGGAGAAATCCTTGGGTTGGCCATCCAAGCGCGTATCACCAGAAGGCTGGCAGGATGCGACGATAAAATTGAGGCCTACAAGCGCTAAACCTCCAAGGATGCTGCCAACGATGATGTCTCTAGAAGACATTCGACGCCCGCTGTCAGCTTATGGTGTAATTTGTTTCGAGCTTGACTTGGAGTGGGGTGAGGTCGGCGAACGATAATTGGCGAGGGTGTGTAGATATAGCCTGGATTGTCAGAGGCTACAAGCAGTGCTCTCTGGTTGTTGACAAGTGGCCATGCTGTGAAGAAGCGAGGTGTGAAAGAGCTGCAAGATCTGACGCTTCAAAATCTTCAACTTTCAAGCCTTCAAGTTGCTAGTAGTGTTTCGTGGCACCGGTGATGCATATGGTTCTGTTGAGTCTGACATGTCGGCACTCAAGGGGAACGTTGGCCATTTACAGTCATCCCGATGCCCGATCACTCACTCCCTCCGTTCATGTTCATACAAGAATGCGCTACTAATGCACTGAGCTCCCACCAACGCCATGACCACTTCAACAACTAAAAATGTCGCCCTCATCGTCGGCGCCTTTCGTGGCATCAGCCGCTAGGTCGCCGTCGATCTCGCCAAGAGCAGATGTGTACCCTCCAGTGTGCGCTTCCAATGTTCCTGCTCCTCACAGTACTGAGCCTGCAGTCGTGGTCGCCGCGACCAGCACGTCAGCACCGCTGCTACGTTCCCGTTCCCGCCCGACCCCAACTCCTCCGCATCTGCCATTAGCTCCATCCCGCGCGAGATCACCGAGACTGGCGGGGAGGCACTAGCTGTGGACGTGACAAGTGTGCCGCGCATGCTCGACGACGCTGTCAAGTCAGTCCTCCCTCCCCCACAACTCCACGCACGGCTGACCGCGAGCCAGACTTTTGATCATCGTGTACGACTCGGGCACGATTTTCTGGGCACCCGCCCCCGTGACCCCGCTCGCGCGCTTCCAGCTCATGCAGCGCGTCAACCCCGAGGGGCTCTACGCCGCCGTGCAAGCCGCCCTCCCCCACTTTGCGAAGAACGACTGGCGCGGGCGCGTCATCGTCGTCAGCCCGCCGATCTACAGCCGCTTCTTCTGCGGCAAGACCGCGTACGCGATGAGGAAAGTCGGGATGAGCGTGCTCACGCAGGGGCTCGCGATGGACTTTGAGAGGGAGGGGAAGACGGGGATGGCGATCGCGAGCATCTGACCCGGGGCTGCGATCCAGTCCGCCGCGACGCACGACAAGGACCCGCGCGACCTGTGCAAGACTGTTATCTATAGCGATGCTATTCTGGCGATGCTGCGTGTACCAACACATGTCGTGAATGGGCTCCTGGCGCTCGATGAGGATTTTCTCAAGGAACACGCGGGTGTGATGGACTTTTCAACGTACTCCCTGGTGGAGAGCACAGTGCCGCGGCGCATCATGACCGAGCGGTTCCCGGATCTCAGAGTGGTGGAGCAGGACGACGAGGGGAAGCGCAGAGCCAGCGCCGCTTGAAGCACGAAGCCGGTGAGGCCTCGATTAACTTTGCGGTTGCATAAATATAATGATTTGCATATATTATTGCTCATCTGGGTTTGAAATCTCAACGCTTCCATCGCTCAGAGAGGTAAGCAGCCGCGCCAAGTGCTTAGTGGATCCAAAATCTTCATAGCCGAGCGACTCGTTGAAGGCTGATATGCGCTGATATTGGAATTTCATCAGTAGCCTGACTCGGAGGCGGCTGACGAAAAGTCGGGCGACTCGGATGCCAGCCACCTGCTCACAGAATAAAAATACAAGCCATGATGACCGGTATCTCCATGCCCCCAGCTTGCCCCTTCGCCCAGACTGTCAGCCCCTCATATCCCCGCGCCCCTTCGAGCCAACACCATAGTTCGCATTCGGTTCAGGGCAAGATAGCGTAACGCGTTGAGAGCGAGGCGTCACTGCGCACTGGAACGGCCCGAGATAATCGATTGCTGTGAGGCATGCAGAGTTAATCTTGGTCACACACCTCGCAGGCGTCGCAACGCACCAGGAAGACCGCCACGAGGCGCCAGCAGTATTCCAATCGTGAAAGCGGGGTGCACAGCAGCGGATGCCAGCAAGCCATAGGTGTCAGGAGTGTGTTAGCCCGTGGAATCCAGCGCGAATAAACAACGTCGGACACAGATGGCATCGCAGTGATCAATAGCGCCTTGTAATGGGCGATGTCGATGTCGTCACGGAGGGAGCCTGAGACGACCCAAACGAAACCAGACTCGAGCCGCAGCGCAAGATACATGCCGATGTTAGGTTGGAAGATAGAATACACCGACAATAACATTACAGTTTCACTGACTCGCGTCTGAGCAACCGCAGCCAGGACCCCGGTCTATGCTGTCTGAGGTTCGATCCGAAAACAGCCCTTTTGGGGCATTTCCGTTCAGCGTGGTTCGCGCCCAAAACCGTCCTTTCCCCGATCTAACCCATGTTTTTCATACCTTTCCGTCCGCACTTTGGATCGAACGTCGCTGGCGACTACATCCGTCCGCATAAACGGATCGAACCTCGCTGGCGACCACATTCGTCCGCATAATCGACAAATCCCTTCAATTTGATATGTAATGATAGCCAAATGTCATATACTTCGAAATTGTATAGTAGAAAGTAACCAGTATGGACTGTGATCTGAAATGAGCGTAGAATTAGTAGTCTCGAATGAGAGTAGTAAGTGCAGTGATATCGAGAAGCGGGTATGTATGACGGATTGCGAAGATCACAGTGCAGGCAGAGAGTTGCACTAACTGTCATATCTCTTGAGCTATCTACTGAGCTGAGACTGCTTGGGCGATGTGGCCGTTGGCATTTCGTGACGAAGAAGTGATCTTGGCGAAGGGTAAAGGTCGGATTTGGACAGAGTATTATAGACAAGGGACTGAATATCTGTAGACTGATATACGAAAGGGAGCCCAGATGCTCTGTTTCGGCAATCCACTCGTGCTTGGATCCCTTCCTGGCTGTCTTTGCGTACATGGTGAGAACTAATTGGGCATATGAAGCGTCGCTGGGGGAGAGGATGAGCTGAAGAATGACATAAATGGTGGTCGTGCTGAGTATTTGAGTAGCCCTCGCCGCCAGTGATGCCAGGAAGCAAAGAGCGACGACTGCGGCACAATAACGTATCGCTTCTCAGCCTCAGCCACCCACCATCTCGGATGTTCTCCAGCGGCGCCACCCAACTTTCACGACTTTCGTACTCGAACCTCAGAACCGACCAGGCCCCCGCGTCTTTGACTCCGATCGAACCTGCTCTGATTTTGGGCCTATTTCCGTCCGCATAAGATCGAACCTGACCCTCCAAATTTCTCCAGGGGCGTCCGCATAAAGATTGAAGGTCACAGAGGATAGACCGGGGTCCTCCGCAGCCCTCTCCGACTCGAGCTCCCGAGTCCGCTCGCGAGTTCCTCAGAAGCTCAAGATGTTGAGATCGCATCTAAGCTAATCGGCGGTATGAAATTAATACACCGGGGCTGTTTTTAGTGCTACGCGTGGATACACAGGATATCTTGCTTTTCACTACTATTCATGTACGTCATGTGAACAGGGTTCAGCTCGTGAACACTCGCGGTTTAGACTTATTGCGCTTCACATAAAATCACGAAATTTAATTGGCGTATACAACGGTAAATATCTACATGAACTGCCGACTCAGAATGTGTGTAGCTGGCGAGGAAGAAACGGGAGAGAGCAAACAAGCAGAAAATTTGACTGTCGAAAAAAGCCGAAGAGCCAGATCCGAAAGATCCTTAAGATGTTTTGGTCCGGTTAGATATTGGGATATGCATAGACATGTTGAAGAGTATGTAGAGAGAGTTTTTCGCCCATCAGGTGAAGGGGAGTGGCCATTCGCGAAGAAAAATACACAAAACTTGACCATGTGTGACACGATGAGTGACAAGACACTGCACCAAAATAACACGAGGCTCCTGCCTGCGGAGCGTGACTGATGGGTGACCAAAGTGTTCACAAGGTGAACCAATGCCGTAAGAACTGCATCGTCGTGTCGGTCGATGCCCGACGCACTTACCTCTCGACATTTAAATCCATAAAAATGCTAAATGTGTAGTTGAAGGTTTTTGCAATCCAAATCTCAGCCCGCTAGTGCACTGACCTTGTCACTACTGAGAAAACTGCGAATTGCTGAAAAGTGTTCACGAGACGTACACAAATAGTACAGGGTTGCGAAGGGCTTGCATTCAGCATCGGCACCGCAGCGGGGGCTGCAAAAGTTACATTTGATAGTGTCTACTGCGCCGGTATACATACCTGCTTGGCGTGGTGATCGGCGTCACTTAAAAAAAAGCATGGCAGTGGAGATCGTCATTATCCTGTACGTGATGACGATTTGCCCTTCGTACGGTGGCCCCACACGGGGCAGTTGAATATGAATCATCATGGCAGGAGCTAGCGACTGCAGACGGTGATCAGAGGATGGACTGATGGACGACAGCTGCCTGAAAAGGAAGACCGCTTACCAGCAGACCGCTGTCAGGACCGCTCGAGCCGCGATCACGGAACTTCGAGGCCTGCGCGCCAGGCATGCCAATAGCTGTCGATTGGAGCGGCTGGCTAGGGAGTGAGCATGCAAGGGCATTGGACGGTTGAGAGGGGGAGCTTACTTCAGTCGTACGGGGACCATTATCGCACGCTGCGTGGCCTGCGCTCGCCTGCGGTAGATCCCAATTTCGATGCTGTGGAATTTGAAGATCCGCATCCCGCTCGTCTACAACATGGTTATCGTCAGCCCTCCTCACCCAGCTGGGCTCAGCGCTTGGGCACAGACCTTCCTCAGGAGCGACGCGAAAGCCATGATGGTGGACGTGGTGGTCCCCATACACATTCATGACGATGTTGCGACCACCTATGTTGTGCGTTGTGAAAGTCACAGCAGAACACGAAGTCACGGCTGAGCAGGATCTAGTCCTACGTCTGCTGCTGCTATGAAGTTGTCTCTGATTAGAGTTCAAGACTGACTCGCTTGAATAGCGAACATACCTGGGGATGGACACACGCCGAGCGCTCGTCGACGCCTGGCTTTCGCTCTCGTGCTGCTCGTCGGGCCTTTGGTTCATGATGGTGAGAGGAGAGGTCAAAGCTGTGTCCGAGACGGTAGACCACAGGAGTCGTGTTATTACACGTGACGTGCTTTCCCCGATGTCGGATTTGGTCTTTTTCTTTAGCGTCGAGTGAGCCCAGTCTCAAAGCCAAGCGCTTGCAGAAGGGTGTACCCCGATGTCGCTAGTGATGTGTATCCAGTTTATAGACCAGCACTACGACAGGCGATACCTGAGATTGAGATACTTGTAGCTAGTCTCCTGAACCTCCCCTGGGTCTCCGAGACGATTTTCCTCCGCGTGATGCCTGGGCAAGATGAGGGCATAATGAAGTATTCTAGCGTCGGCTGGAAGGGAGGTGGCAAGACATCGAACTGATGAATATGGGTCGATTGCCTAGCAATCGCATGCAGACTTTGCCCGAGGGAAGGGCAAAAGGCATCCTGAGTGTGGCAAATTCGCCGTCTTTGAAGACCATCTCGCTTCGGCGAGGTTGAATGGATAAATAACAGTGGAGTTGCGGTGGTTCCAGGTTCGCAAGGTGGGTTGGTTATAGCACCAATGAGTCGACATCGGCTGGGTAGCGAGATAGCGAATGGCGAGAAATCCTCGCATGGTTCTGGGCGATAGTCGCGGCTGACGGTCAAGAGAGATGATTTGGCCAAACAAAGGTGCCGTTGGAGCTCGGTCTCGGTCTCGTGCTCGTGACGCTCGCCGCATCCATCGCTGTCAATCGCGACCTCCAGTACCAGGTACAACCAGTCATTGTTGGTTGCGGCGCGAAAATCTTCAGGTGCCATAGCCATCCAATCACAGAACCAGTGGAATCTATGTCCTGGCGGGATAGATTGGCCTTTCCACTGCCAGGGCGCAGCACTGGAGAATATGTAGCACAGTGGCGCGTCCGAGGCCATCTATTGTCGTGTATCTCGAGCCAGTAGGTGGTATACCATTCATCTCAATGAGTTCTCGGTGTTCGTTCGCGTCTAGAAGAATAGCGAGTCATTGAAATGCAGTCTGCGCAAGTCCGAAGTCTAACTCTGGAAAATCTGGGCGATAGTGTGTGATGGAGACGTGCCCAATCCTTTGCGGGGAGTCGGAAGAATGGCTTCTGGAACACGGGTTGCTGCTGAAGCTCCTTCTTCCCCTAACACCTTGAAAATCTGGTACTCCGCGGACGTCGCGCCAGGACCTACAGGCGCAAGTACCAAAGGGTGTCGTCGGTCAGGTCCCAGTGGCTGGCGCCGATGTTGAAAACGTGGACCAAGGGCTGTTGTATGATGAAGACATGGAAGGAGAAACGGTAATCGTCGTGCTCGTTGGGAAATGAATAGGAGGCGGTAGGAGAGTGAACGAGCAGCGCCGGTATGAAGGGGCTGAAGTGCTTGTGGGCATATGAATCGGCATATCATTAGTCCATGGCTTTGGATATATTGGGCATCTCTGCTTCCCATCCTCGTGGTGGCAAAGATGTAGGGTATCCCACACGACGACATTAGGCAGTGCCGTAAGGGCGTGGTAGGCTTGGGTCTGTCCGAGAGGCCGTCGCCGCTTCAGATGGCTATACGACACTGTTCCGAATGTAGCAGATGCTTCCTCTCTGGCTATCTCGCTTGAGCGAGGCTGAATGGCTAGCAGCTGGTTTCGGCAGTTACGAGTTCGGAAGATGGGTTGACTGAGATATCAGTACCGATGAGTCGATCTGTGCTGGGCAATTGAGAGGGTTTGCGACGGGGATGGTGAGGTGCGAGCGCGCGCAGATGTCATTGAATTTGATTTTTTTGTCCATTCTTCACGAAGTCGGATATGATCGGCTGGGACAGCCAAAGAAAGAATGCATCAGAATGTAGGTGCTGGCAAATAGCTTCATGCTGTTTGCGTGGCCGAAAATGCCTTAAGCCATCGGAGTGGCACAGATGAAACCACCGTTGCGAGCGTAATAGGCATAGGCAGAAGTCTTGAGCAATTGGCCTGATTGAAACTCCCTGAGCCTCTTCCCGGATCGCTATTCCTTGCAGCGCCTTATTCCTTCCAAAAAATTCTTTCCTCGCCAAATTGCTAGTGATGAGCTGTAGACTTCGTCCTGGTTTATCTCCAAGAACGAAATGGAAGGCATAAAATGAAGCGGCATGCCCAGATAGCTTAGCCGCTACCAACGCGTACTGCTGGCAATTTGAGGAGAACCCTCACCTTTCTGTAGTCCTAAGAGGTACCAAATCAAAAGATGACGATCTAAGGTGGGTGCTGAAGCTTACCGGCTCTGCCTTGTAGTAGGCCCCGTGTTGCCATGAGTTTTGAGTCGCAAAGGCATTGGTCACATTTATCGGAGACGAATGGGTAAATATATGGATAATGAGGCCACTAGCGATGTTTTTGCTGGGATTTTGTGGCAAAGGAGAAATATCGCTATTTCCGTCATGTCGAATAGAGAGGGACTCAAATTGGTTGACGGTGCGACCCAACCTGCATGCAAGTTAAAGTCATTCGAATGTCATAATCTATACCAGAAATGTAACTCACCAGAAACTCAAGGACTCTCTGCATCCTGGAAGTTGGACGGTGTGTGCCACTCAATATTCTGAAACCTCCTAACCACAAATACCGTCGATACGGCATTCCGAACGACAGAAAGAACTAAGGCTGCCTGCAAATCGAACAATATGCATGAGGTTTCCGCACTTCAGCTCCACTGGGACGCGGCTAGCCGCGATATTTTCCTGTGTACAGTTTGAATTTGAGGTACGAGTTCACGAAGACGGGGTAGACCAGACGCCAACGGGCAAGGGTTTCGCGTGGGATGCGCCAGAGAGGGGGAATGACCGACTATTTATTTCAGCGGTTGTAATGGGGTGCGACTTGGTAAGAAGGAGCAGAGAGGGATGTGCGAAAATATTCAAGTTGACAGTGACGGACTGGGAGATCGCAAGCCGAACGTGAGCTCAATCCGTCATGCGGCACCAGGATCCACTTCAACTTGAAAACATCCACAACAACGACAAATTTACTTCGTTCTCTGATGGCACTCGAGCGGCGATGTCCTGGATCCCGGTGGACAAATGGACTTTTGCTTTTCTGCATTCATGGGCCATATCTTTGAAAAGGTCGAGGGGCTCAATTCCGACCAAACCCCCATCGCAGAGTAGCAACATGGATCCATATTCTGCTTCTTCTCTTCGCTCATGGAAGTCGTATGTCACTCAGAGGACTTTCCTGTTGGTTTAATTCAACGCGAGGCTTTCGCTGGAGCGTCAAACTCTTGAGCCTTGATGCACAATTCGATATATCTGACACGCCGCAACGATGTGGTAGCCTTGGGTTGTGCGTGCAACTGTCGACTCAATAGTGACACCAAAGCAACCTCCGTCCAAATTACCGTAAAATCCAGAGAGTGCTTTGGAGAAGGATCTCGCATAAGACAGGCCTTTGCGCGAAACCTCATTGGTAGACAGTCCAAAGGAGCAGGTGAGCTTGTTCGCGCAGTTCCTGCAGCTTCGTTTTCGCCATTGTCCTTTCCTTTCGTGATTTTGATTGGAGTGCAGTACAAGCTGGATGTATTGCCGACATCGTGACTTGAAGATTCATAGCATCGGGTGCGACGGGCCTGCGAAGTCGGTGGCCCAGACTAGTGCTTTTGCTATTTGCCAAAAGATTGTGCATATCTCAAGGATATACAAACTTTTGCCTTGTGTTGAAGATCTTTCGTGGTTGGTTGTGAAGAAAATTGACATTGTGGCAGAGCCACTGGTGACTCCCAATATGTTGTCACGTGGTCACCGATGTGGGACCATGTGGGACATTGTGTGGGCCTGGAGACCAGTATTATGAAGCCGTTTATCTAAGGCAAAGCGGCAGAGTTGTATAGACCAGATTCGACCGCATTTTTAATACAGGATAGACCAAGCAGAAACCAAATGCATCGTACTGACTGAGCATTAGCACAGGACAAATCCTCTCCCGACACAAGCCGATGTACAGAGCGTCGCTCTCCCCCAAGCCCCATGGCAGTTCCTATTGATTTCTGATAGGCAAATGCTTGTAAAGAAGGACGTATCAAGCTCTCGTCCAGGCTCCCTGCTGAGATTGTGCGAGATCTATGCGCGCCAGCGACACGAGGACCTAGCGTTACCCGAACTTGAAGAATCCGGCATAAAAAAGCCTTGGAAATGGTTTCCGAATAACCCTACTGTGCTCGGAAACGTGGACTGGACCATTGATTTGAGACATATTGTAGAGCCTGAGGTTCCTCGAGACGAAGCCAGCACCGGAGCAGGCGACAAACATATGAGCGTGTATCAGAAGACTGCCCAAATACAGTTATGCTTTTTCCCATTTCCAGTTCCCCGCGCCCCAATCACAGAACTAATTATGCCCAGAATTCCCGCTCTCATAAAAGCTTGACCTGCTACACACTCCTTCTTCCTGCACCACAACCTCCTAAAACACCGTCTGATTCAGCGCCGAGCTAACAGGTTCGGCAAATCCTTGAACATGAGCTCAAACATTCACCGAACCTCCTCCCGCCATCGCTACCATCCCTTCCCAAGGACTTATCGCTTTCTCGACCGGTTTGACCCCCTACAGCCCTCGGTGAGCCGTCAATTCCTCATGCTGATGTACCCAATTGACACACGTCCTAGCTTTCTCCCGTTGCATCAAGCGCCGTAAGGCTTCGTCCTTGGGTAAGCGTTCTCTCCTATCCGCCGACGGCTGTAACTTCTTGAATACTTGACACTCACCAAGAGTGCCTGCTCAACAGTCTACCATTCTGGAGGGCGATGAGATCATTCTGCACAATCTCGAGGAGGCTATCTCACCGAAGGCCATGGGAGCGAAGATGAAGGGTCGGTCCCTGTCAACGCTTGTCATCGTGCGTCGCCCAGCTTTTCCCTCTTGCTATAACCCCATTTAACCTCTTATATATCTCAACCGCAGGATCTTGCATTGATTGTGAGGTGTCGCCTACGTTTGCTTCACACTTCTCATAACACGCGTGAACCCACCTCCGGATTTGCCTTTTGACCATCAATATTACTCAGATGGACTGACCCAAAGCCTTGTTGTACTCTCCATATCTTCAACCCTGCTGCTTCTCCCTTGCGTGCTCGGCCACCCCCTACCGTTCATTGTTTCATCTCGTCGCATCGCACCACTTGTGTCTTCATACATTCCTCCTCACCTGAATATGCCACGGGCACCCGTTTTTGCCTTCGCTTTTGCATCCATTGTAAACCTCTTTCGATGGAATAGGACATGAATACAATATTTAAATTCCTAATCTTCCCAATTCTCGAGGAGGCTCAGAGGACCACGACCGCTACCCCACACTGACACAATTGGACGCGGTGCGCGGGCCTTGTCGAGCCAACTTTCTTGTGATATTGATATCGACGCTGTGCACGTATATTTTCTCGCTGATTATATTGCTCAAATATTGCTTGTAGTCCCATCTCGCCGCTAGCGCTCAGATGAATTGTATTGAAAATTCGGCAATAATATCCGCACAGTGTTCTGCCTATGAAAAATCATAGGGACAATATCGATGAACCCTCCCTTTGAGTTTCTTTATCGGGAACTTGAATGTCTCTGTGACCCAATTCTAAATACAACGAAGAGACATGAACGGTCTCTGGGGCTTGTCGCGGTTAAATTGATGATATATGTTGCTCTGATGCATGACACTAGCTTATTTCCTCTTGGGGGTCTATTCTCGCAATCAGTCTACAGCCTAGCCACCATCTATAAGAGCACCGCTGCCGTACTTACCATGTGTACATGGTACTCCTGTATCTTCAGCCCTCCATCCTGCTTCGCAAGTCGCATGTGTCCAGACCAATTAATCTCACTCTCTGCGCCACCCTCTCGGGCCCAGAGTTTGGCAGATCCATGGAGCATCAGCTCATCTACGTCACCAAACTTTCCAGGGAACACTTGCACCGGATCGTGCTCACGGCGTGCAACATATGTCCACATGTCTTTCTTCGCTTGCACTATCTCTGAGGATGATCCAGTCAGATATACCAGAAATGTCTTGCCACAATACGGCATCAACTTCACTACGCACCATCCCGCCCCCTGGCATTGATCTTATCGCCGATCTGTAGGATCGCGTCTTCCGTGAACGAGTTCACGTATACTTCTTGATCTTCGCCCGGCGGCAAATCAGCAGATTTGTAGAAGGTCTCCAAGAGCTCTGTGAGAGATGGGTCGTACGAAGCGCCAGTTGGATATGCGGATGTGTAATTGGACATGTTCGAGCAATGTTCAAGATTGATCCTGGTTCGGAGGTTATTAAAACTTGCTTCCTGCCTTATGATTAGACTCGTGACCTTCCGCTTCGGTCACTCCCAAGACTGAGTGGAAGAGAATAGACTAACCGACACGCACGAAGAACAGATGCAAGCCAGAGTCGTTGCACCCCACGGCCCCTGTTTTCTGCATAGCGGGGCATCGCGTACTCAGCCTTTATCGACTCAACTTTAAAGTTCAACCCCAGATGTGTTCTCAAGTCTTAGCGCTGGATCGACGAGTAATATCTGACTGTGTGATTTTATGGTCATTGCGACGCGTCCGCCGAGCGAGCTAGGGGTGTAGAACTTGAATGTTATGGAGTAAGGCTAGCCGGACAATAGATGTGAGTCCAGGAGCCACTGTGCCTCCGAGCAGTCTGGGGTATGCTTTGCGAGCCTTTGTGAAGGAGGCGACCGCATACAAATGTGTTGAGAGGAGGTCGTTCAAGAGACACAGAGCATGAGCAGGTAAAGACAGCAATAGAGACCCAAAACGGGCTAGTATTAGCTTAGATCAAATAGCACTCAATATCGAGCAGAGTATGGGCCTCGTCGTCTGGTTTCAAAATCCTGGGACGTCCTAATGCTCGAGCGATTGTGCTCGGCGGGTCATAAATCTGTTGTAAATCTGCTTACCTGTCACGAATCTGAAATTCCAGCAGATCCCCCGGTACGTTGGTAAGTTAATCACTAAGCCGTCGCTGCGCAGCAGTCAGTACTCAGATGGGCACCCCCGTTTCTACAAGTGGTACTTCATGGATATTTTGCGAAGATTTTCCGATGCTGGTGGTGCCGGTCAAGTCAATTCCCATGAGCCAGCACATGCCGTTGATGTTGCAGCGTATGTCAGCCAATATTCGCGGTTACTTGGGGCTATAACCAATCGTTTCGGTTATTTAAAGCACCACTGAGTCTCAATTGGGTAAATAGCTTGTAAAGATATGTTGGTTGCAATGCACGACAACGAGAGAGTTCGAGAGTGTGTGCCAGTGGAGGCCAGTGGAGGGAGCTGGAGGGAGTTGGTCAATAAAACTTCCGGCAATCTGCGTGGCCCAAGAGGACCCCCGAATATGTGGGGTGGACCCAGATGGGCATCCGAACAAATTTGGGCGAAAAATCCGTTTCTCCCTGCTGTTATCCGCACATTTTTGGTCAAATTTCGAAATCTCCCAGTCGGCTGGCCCGCACAATTTTGAGGGTATGAGCACCACCCAGATGAGCCGTCCGAACGAATATGTGGTCTAGCGGCAGGTGACACAGTGGCTGACAGCGTAAGGTTGGTTGTTCTACTCCATGCCAGTGCATTTATTTTGCCGCCCGCCAATGGCCATGCACATTTTTTCTTGAGCTCAGTTCTTTTCCACTCATGGCAAGTCAAAAACCGTAGATCAATTGTCATCTTTTGCATAGGCTGATAGCTCAAAATGGGCCCTTAGAGCCTAAAGAAAAGTTTCAGAATTCAATTACACGCCGCCGCGGGCCAATTTGCCACCCATTAAAGGGGTTCAACAAATGTGAATGTCGAGTGGCAGCACACTTCGGAGTAGAGTTCATCGTGTTTTTCGTGTGTTTATAAATATATCTACCCAGTTCCAGGCTTTTCCAAGCGCGTACAGTGCTAATCCGAACGAAATGGGCGATTTTGAGACCCAGTTGGGCAAATTCGACCGTTTTGGGACGTTTTGGGACCCTGATGTAGTGTTGCTGCGAAGTGAAGTGAAGTGAGTCTGAAGTGCCCAAAATGGACACTTCAATGACTTCAGACTGGATTGAAGTTCACACTGAAGCAAGCTGAAGTCACCCGGGCAACCCCATATGGAAGAGTTCCCTTTCTCGTCCGCTGCGCCACCACACCGCAGTCACATGACCACAGCCACGTTCGCGATGTCTTCCAAGTTATTATACGATGCTGGGTAATAAGGACACAGTATTCTTCAGAAAATCAACCAAATTTTCCGTTTCGTTCTGCGCCAGCGGCTAGCTCGCGACCACAACATAGAAGGCCGGAGTTTTCAGTTTCAGAGTTTGGCCATGGGGACTTCAGAAATTTTGCGGCCAATTTATATGTTTGCTCAGGCTCCGGGCCCGAGTGAGGCGTACACCTTTGCTGAAGTCTAATAATCAAGAATGCAAGCTTCGTAGACATTGCTTCCAGAGGTATGGTCAGTAAGCAGAGTGTTGGGCGACCATGAGGGGCGCAAGTAGGTGAGATTGATCACCATAAGAGGCAAATTTACCGAATGCGGCACACTTTCACACACCGGCGCTTCGACTTCAGCTCAAGCTGAAGCAGACTTCACACGCTTCAGACTTCAAGAAATTTCAAATTTGCTGAAGTGAAGTGAAGTCTGATCTGAAGTCGCTTCACTTCGCAGCAACACTACCCTGATGCATAGTCCGAACAAAATTTTGAATTCGGAGCTGAACACAGACAAAATCCGAACAAAAATTGCTCAAACCCACCCGTCAGTGTCCACACATCTTTCGGCCAAATCCATCTGGGTTCCTGACCTATATTCGGGGGTCCTGGCCCAAGCCGAGCCCCGACAAACTCGTGACCCCTGGGGTTGTCCTCTCCTCATCAATTTACCTCGTTACGCTTCCTCGCTGGGCCCCACAATCATATGAGCGCAGGCCGGAGGATCTCAAATAAACGTCTTTATGTTCAAAACCATGCTTCTTATGCTCCGGATCAACTCTCTACTTCATCGATTTGCGTTCAGGTTTCTGTTGGCCAGCTCATGATGAATAGCAAGACTATACTAGGTTCTGTTGACGTAGAGGCAATCTTAGCAGTTGTGGAGGGTAGTCGCTCTGCAGGATCCTTGGTGCGTTTTGCCACTGCCAGGAGAAATGCTGGAAAACAGAGTCGTTCTCAGTGCGATTTGGGCCAAGATTCTACCCGACTCTACACAGGACTTCGAATTCCGGAATAGCGGGATGACGTCAAAGTAAGCTGCCGCAATGCCAGAGTTTTAGTGTTGCTGCGACGTGCGTCACAGTGGTGTTTCTAATCGTCAATGGCACATAGCGCGTTTGATCTTGATGGAAGTGAGTATTGTTTGGCGGTTGATCACCTGTTGTCACCTGGCTACGACGCGCTTGCAACAGAGATTTCCTGCTGGCAAGAAGTCCAACTGCCAGCAAGGTCATGGTATAAAGGCTGGCTTGCCTAAACACGGAAAACAGCAATCTTAACGCACTCCACTTACTCCACCCTCTTCCTACTCAGCTAAGATGTCCATGATCACCCCCCTCCTCCTTCTCTCTGGCCTGATAGGCGCGCACGCCCAGACCTCGCGAACAATCACCTTCAAGAACAGCTGTTCTAAGGATGTCTGGTTGACTCCCACCTCGGGCTCCTCTGGCACATGCGCGGCGGGTTGCCCCGAAAGCTCTACCTGTAACACCGGTAAATGGACCTCACCACACTAGACTAAATGCAGCCTATCTAATGCTTCTTTCGTAGATAACGGGTATTGCGTGAGTAACCACCTCAAGGCCCTCACATAGCCAATCTAATGTCACACAATAGTATTTTGACAACCCTACACCAAGCTCTGGAACATACCGAATCACGGCAGGGGGGACGAACACCATCGTTTACCCATTCTATAATAACGGCATTGATACTCAGTGGAATGGAAACTACGCGTTCTGCGAGGATGGTGCGTTCTTCGCTTATTTATCCGCACGCGTTACTAACCAGTCTATCTCAATAGGCATGACCTGCAACCAAGATGCGGCTACTTGTGACTCTAACGGATGCGGAGTTGCCAGCGGGCCATACGCGCTCGCTGAATTCGACTTCTCTAAGACCGGCTCAGATTTCTACGACATCTCCGCCATCGCCGGTGTCAGTGTGCCATTCTCCATCACGCCTGAGAGTCCCAACCTCGACTCCTCGAACCCATACACGTGCGGTAACCCAGGCAGCTCATCGCCCTCCGCTGGGTTGGGTGCTGCGTCATGGAAGGTCACTGTTCCTTCCGTTGAGTATCAATGGGTGACGCCATCATCAGCCACCCCGACTACCTGCTCAGCTGACTCTGATTGCGGGTCTGGCGAGAACTGTGGCCTCGTCTACTCCTCGGGAGCCTTTAACTTGGTCTGTGGTGCGCTCTCTGGTTACTGGACTGCCGGCTCGGTAAGCTCTCCTTCTACAAGTATATGTCAAGAGTCGCGCCGCTGATGCGTTTGCGCAGGTTTGTGGCATTAATGGAGGTACAACCTACATGAACTGCGCGTCCGCCCTGACCAACGGCCCGTACACCGGTACCGACTCTGCCTTCTACGGCTGCGGTGACACCTCCGGATCCTGCTACCAGCCCGGTGCGGACACCGCGTGCTGTGGATGTGTTAACTGGCAAGATGTTCTTGCCTCCGGCGCCGTGCCTTCCAGCACTGAGCTTTGCGTCAACACCAACCCCACCTGGACCTCCATCGTGCAGCCCACCATTCAATTCCTTAAGACTGGCTGGTAAGCTGCACAATGCTCAGCCTCGATAGCCCTTGAGCTGACTCAACCTTCTTATAGCCCTAACTGCTACACGTTCCCTTACGACGACATGAGCTCGACCTTCACGTGCAATAACGTTGTCGGAGGCTACAATAACCAGAACTACACTATCGAGGTGGCTAACTGCCCGCTTTGAACTGATTAATGATGGTCCACGAGAATTAAATTTCTGAATACCCTCCTTTGAATCTCTTATTTAATGTTATGTATCGATGTCCTGTCGCGTTGCATTGCTGAATGCCATATGTTTAACTTCAATGTTCAGCATTGAGAAGCTGATGTCCAATTCGCACCCAATCCGAGTCCTTGAAGGATCCGAGGTCGGCGGCGGGCGCGCGACTTGCGAGGCACTTGACACAAATTAAGTCTAACCTTCCCGAGAAGGCTCCCGCTTGTGTTGGCGGTTGCAAGACTCAAGTTTGCGCTATCCAATAGGTGACCTTGTATGACTAAGCCACACATGACGAGCCTGTGACATTTGACCTTCGAGTCTTTGGCTCCTGTACCCTCTCCAGACTTCATTCACTTACGACCACTAACATGTTACGCTCGGTCCTCCGTTCATCAGTATGTTTCTATCCATTATCATTTTTCTAGGCTAACGCAACCCTCCAAGATACCCGCGTTCCGGTCTCACCAAACGCGCTTACTCACCCCGGCCCAAACTTCCACTTTCGCCCGCTTCTTGTCCCAGCAGGCCCGCACTCAGATAGAAGGCGCGGTAAAAGGCTCGCCAGTTGTGCTCTTCATGAAGGGCACGCCGGATATGCCTCAGTGCGGCTTCTCGCGCGCGGCCATTCAGGTGCTAGACCTGCACGGCGTGCCGCCGGAGAAGATGAAGACGTACAATGTCCTCGAGGACCAGGAGCTCCGGAATGGAATCAAGGAGTACTCGTGCGTGTCATTCGGTTTGATTGTAATCGTTTACCTGTGCTAATCGCATCGATGTTTGCAGGGACTGGCCGACAATACCCCAACTGTATGTTAGCGGAGAGTTCGTCGGTGGATGTGACATTCTTCTCGGGAGTGCGTTAGATATGTCTTTCTCTGTCTTATTGGAACTAAACGTGCTCTTCTAGTGCACCAATCCGGAGAGCTGGCTACTCTGCTTGAGTCAAAGGATGTCATCCCTAAAGCAGCGCCTGCAGAGGCTGAATCCACACCTGCTTCATAACTGGATAGCGTGACTGGGTATTCGAGCGTGTAGATGGTCGATGCTCAGTGACTTAGCTCCCTGTAAATACGAGCACTTGCGTGAATACACATATGGCTACAAACTAATAGATCCCGCCCTCGCGTTTGTCTCTACGTTTTCTTGAAACAATATTTCATTGCAATTAACCCTGATGGAGGGAAAGCAGGTATACACGGCCAACAGAAATACAGTACTAATAATAAAAAGACGCAGAGCTATTGAGCAGTAGTGGCACCTCCCCGCTTCCTCTTCGTTCCCCTTCTAAGCTTGAAGAGATCCTCCTCGACCTCGTGCTCCCTGGCAATGGCGCGATACCCTGCCTTCTCCCCCGCGCCCCCATCCGGGCCGTTGAATATCTTCAGTGACGGCCCGAGCCCATGTAAATTCTTATTGATCACCACACCTTTCCTGTTCTTCGGCCGGCGCTCCTCCTTGTCCGCGTAGTACGGGTCAAAGACGACCGTGTATCGGAACGGGTCATATGACTGCGGCGTGGAAGACACGAGCGGGAGCGGAAACGGCGAGGGGATGTCGTCGACGAGGAGTGTGTTCGGGTTCAGCAGCGCGCCTGCGCCGCTGAAGAATGGTGGCGGCGTGCTGAGGTTAGAACGCGGTGCGGCAGCTGCGACAGGCGGAGGGGAGCCGTTGAGCTTGTTACGGAGTTTACGGGTGATATGTGGTCGGGACTGCGAGTCGAGGGAGGCGTCTAAGTAGGCAAGCGCGTCAGTACACAGCTACGCCACAGATATGAAAATAAGATGAAAAGAAAAGAGTAGAGAGCACTTACCCCCACTCGTGCCCTCGCCCTCCTTCTCTTCCCTAGCCTTCTTCCGCCGCTCCTCAAGGCCCTCCAATAGGCGCTCCTTGACGCGCGCCCGGCCCGCCTCATACTCGTCCTCGATGCGCAGCTTCTCCTCCTCATACGCAATATCCACGCAATTTATGCCCCTTCGCTCCTCGCCCGCAGCCTGCACGAGCATCGCAGAGCGCTCGAGCGAGAGCGGGTACAGGCGCAGGTTGTACAGCGGGGAGGACTCGGGGCGCGCAGAAAGCTGCAGCGAGGCGGAGTGGAGGCTCTTCATGCGGTCATGGATCTGCATGCTACAAGCCATTCGATGCCAATTAGATTTCTCCCTTCTGGAGGGGTGGAGGGTACGCACTCGTCGCGGCGATCAATCATCTCCTTCCCCAACCGCCCCGCGAACTCCTTCCTCTTCCGCTCCTTCTTCGCATCCGATTCTGTGCACACCATATCAGCATTCCAACTTCTCTCCATCCTTTTCATCGACTACGACGAAGAACGCACCGTGACTCCTGCTGGTCCCCGCTGCGTGCGAGCTACCGGGGTGGTACCCGTCTGCGTCACGGTATTCGCCACGAGCCGGGTTTATCGATCTGTGTGTCGAGTTGTGTGGCACGGAGAACATGCCTGGTTGTGGTGGCATTGCTGCGAAGGCGGGGGTTGGACAGCGAGGGGGAGACGAAGATGAAGGGTGAAATTCGGGGGCTATCCGTTTGGCATGTCAATAATTAGCCCCTGTTTGAAGTTGCATTGGTATTGGTGGACGTCTGCCAAGTCTGGAGTCATCGAGCTATAGGATTTCAAACATGCAGGTAGTGTTCATTTTAGATGATCAACAATATGACAAGCTGTACAAGCGGGTATAGTTGCCGTGCCATTTTATATCGTACTTGCAGGTCACAGTCAGACTAAACATGTCCTTCACTTACAAGTTGTGTACATTGCGGGTACTGAGTAAAAGGGTGAAATATCGAGTGATAAATGCTAGAGAGAAAGGAGAATGAGTCAATGGAGCACGGACTCGAACGTTCCATAACGCGATTCATCTAGCTCTTCCCCCTACAGCTTTCCTGGCATCCTTCCCGCACCACTTAGCCGCACCACCTCCCCGTTCACAATCGGCGTCTCCACCGCCCACCGCACCGTTCTTGCAAATTCGTATGGCAGTCCGAATCGTCTTGGATATACAATGCCCCCGCTACCCTCGAGGCTCCTACGCGTCTTCTCAGGGAAGCCCGCGGTCATGGGCGAGGAGAATGGCCCGGGCGCGATTGTGAGCACGCGCACGGCATGCCTCGCGAGATCACGCGCCATGGGGAGCGTCATGGATGCAACGGCGCCTTTGGTGGCGGAGTAGGCGACTTGGCCGGGCTGGCCTTCGAACTGCATCAGATGACGTGAGCTGTGAGTTTGAATGCGGGATGAGAAGGAAGGAGGTGCTCACGGCAGCAGAGCTGGCAACGAAAATGACAAGCCCGCGCTCGCCGTCGTCGCCTTCTTCAGGAGGGACAGCGATGAGGTGCTTCAGCGCCAAACGTGTGAGGTTGAAGGAGCCGGTGAGGTTGACCGCAATGGCAAAGTCCCACAGATCCAGCGAGTGCGGTTCATTGTGTGCGTCTATTATCTACCGCAGAGACCTTCAGCTCTAGCCAGCTCAGCTTCCCCAAAGTATGCTTCGCACCTTAGCTGCTACACCGACCCCAGCACAGTTGATGACCCCGCCCAGATGGGCGCCCGTCTCCTTAGTCCAAGAAGCGACGTCGTCCACTGCGCTCGCAATCTGAGCGACCTGGGTGATGTCTACCTGGAAGAAACGCACGCGTTGGGTGTCGAACTGGTCCTGTGGGGGCTTCTGGTCGAGGATGGCGATGTAGGCGCCGGAAGTGAGTAGGTCTTCGACAGTCGCTAGACCGAGACCAGAAGAGCCACCTGAGATTATGAAGGTCCGGTTTGTAATTTTCATGATGGTATGTGTTTGCTATGAGAGCGCTAGATAGTTTGGCAGTCAGTTGAGTACTTGTTGCGGGGAAGGACGATCCAGAAATTAGAATCACAGACTCGGGCGACGGGTCCCGGTATGGCGGGCAAGCGGGCCGCATCCATGTCGGACTCACTAGTCGGATCTTTTATGCAACTCATACTAGTAGACAACTGCGCCATCCACATTCAACTTCACTGTACAAAACAATATTATATCACCTACAACCACGCAGCGCGGTTTTACAGATACTATAGATTCCCGGATGATGTTGCAGCAGCCGACGAGGAGATCAAGAGAAGTGCTCATATGGCATGCTCTACCCCCAGTAAAGCTGGTTCACTGTCGAGAGTTAGAAATATTATAAACATTGTATTCAGCTCTGATTCAGTTAAAAGCGAGTGTTAGATGGATGCGAATACGAAGGCAAAAACGAGTGTATGTCAACATGATATATATCTTCAGATGAGGACGATGTGTCCCGAGGCAAGTGGCGCAGTGGAGAAAGACGAAAGGCGAAATAGTAAATGAGCTGGGTGGCTGAGCAAGCAAGGAAGATGTAGAGTCAAAAATATGTGGAACGTAACAAGACTCATGAGGGCAGTCGATATTGACAATATTGATGATCAAAAGGCGGGGACGGTGGTGGGTTCACGTGCGGCCTGAGAGGTGCGAAGAAGACGTAGGCGACGACTCACGATGAACGCAAGATCCTACGGTTGCAATGTGTAAGAGGTCAAATGGGGTTATGGGGAGGTCAAAATGTTAGGCGACGCACGATGACCAGCGTCGATAGGGACCGACTCTTCATCTTCGCTCCCGTGGTCTTTGGTGATACAGCCTCCTCGAGATTGTGTAGAACGATCTCGTCTTCCTCCGGAATGGTAGACTGTTGAGCGAGCTCTCAGGGTGAGTGTCTCATTCGAGAAATGGCAACTGTCGGCGGACAAGAATGCTCACCAAAGGATGCACCACCTCGCCTGATAATTGGACGGAAGACTTGGACGAGCGTCAGTAGGAAGCATGAACATACGAGGCTGAGCTCACCGAGGGCTGCAGAGGGTCATGCCGGTCGAGGAAGCGGTAAGTCCTCGGGAAGGGGTGGTAACGATATCGGGAGGAGGTTCGGTAAATGCTTGATTTCATATTCGAGTGTTTGCCGAACCCGTTAGCTCGATGTTGAACTGGACACTTTCTTAGGAGTATGTGGTGCAGGGGCAAGGAGTGTGCAGGTGGTCGAGCTTTTAAGAGGGCGGCAATTCAGGGCATAATTAGTCGTGGGATTGAAGCTTATTGAAGGGCGGGGAACTGAAAATTAGAAAAACGATCACTGAATTTGGACGGTCTTCTAATACACACTCATATGTCTTCCGCAGTGCTGGCTCCGTCTCAAAGAACCTCGAGGTCTGCAAAATACATCGAATCGACTGTCCGGTCCACACCATAGAGAGCAATCGGATTGTTCTGTTCGGCTGCCTTGTCCAAGGTGTCCGCGCTGGAGGCTTTGGGCAGCGCTGGGTCTTCGTATTGCCAATATGTCTATGTCTTGCACACAGGACCAATCCAGCCAAGGCACCTGAACGAGGGAATAGCATATCATTCTTTTGAAAACGCGCGTCTTTGAAGAACTACAAATGGAGCTTTAGGGAGTTTAAGGCTTTGTCTTGACGCGTGCCCACAATCTACGCACTGAATAGTCAGGAAGAGGATTTGCCCTATGTTATGGCTCAGTCAGCACGGTGCACTCAATCCCCGTTTGATCTATCCTGTATCTCATCTGTGGTCGACAATGGCTTGTTCAGCCCCGGCGCTCTGTCTATCACAAATGGCTTGACATCGCGGCCAGCCCACAATGTCCCACATGGTCCCACATATGTGACCGCGTGACAGCACATAACTCGTCACAAGCGATGCTGTCACAATGCCAATTTTCTTCAATGTTCACCACCATCGACGGACGGCTTCAACCAGAGGCAGATGTATATATATCCTTGAGATATACGAGTTTTGGTATATGTGCAAAAAGGTAGTCTGGGACATCAACTATGCAAGACCGCCGTGCTCTGAATCTTCAAGTCACAATGTCTGATATGGCCTCCAGCCCGACTTCACCCCCCATCAAGACCACCCAGGGAAATGACCACGGCGCAGGCAGGGCTACAGGAATGATGCGCGAACAAAAAGGGCAACACTCACCTGGTCCTTTTGACTGGCTGTCCATGAGATTTCACGAGAATGTCCTCGTGTTCGAGTTACTCCTCCGAGCGCTCCGCTTCTTTTGGCTCAATAATTTCAACGAAGACTGCCTTTGGGATTGCCATCAAGTTAAAGATGCGTGCATAACCAAGACCACCGCAACGCTGGGGCATTGTCAAATATTTTGACTTGTGCATCAAGAGTCCGTTATTCCAGAGGAGGCATGGGGTGAATGAAAACTAGGAAGAAACTATCAGGCGTCCCTTGAGTGGCATACGATTTCATTGAGCGAAGAGAAGAAACAGAACATGGATCCATATCGTGGCTCTGGCAGGTCTTGGTGACGGTGGCCCTCTCTACATATCCAAAATGAGACCCAATAACGCGGAAAGGCGACGAAATCATGAGTCGGTTTGTTCGTCAGGGCCCCAAACACGCCAGCTTGAATGCCACTAGAGGATTGAATAGATTTGTGGTGGTTGCGTCGTGGATGTTTTCAAGAAGGTCCCCGCGCCGCATCACCGATTTGGCTCATGTTCGGCAGCGATCTTCTAGTCTATCGCCGTCAACACTCGAATATTTTCATTCCCTCTCCCTGATGCCTCTTGCAAATTCGCATACCATTACAACCGCTATATCGAATGTTTGACCCCCCTTGTGGCGCCTCTGGCGCATCCCTCACGAAGTCACCGCCCGCTGGCGCCTGGCCCCTCTTGAACTCCTACGTCAATTTCAACAAACCGAACATATATCGATATCCTGGCTAGACAAGACATATTTCAGGCGCGGAAGCCTCACGACCACTTTTAAATATGCAGGCAGCCTCAGCAGTCCATTCTTTCGTTCGGAATGCCGTATCGACGATATTTGTGGTTAGGGGGTTGTAGGATATTGAGTGGCCCACTGTCGGGGTGACAGTCCAACTTCCAAGTTGCAAAGAGCTGTTGTGTCTCTGGTGAGTGGTATTTCCGGCGTAGATCATGGACGCCATGCGAATAATTTCCGCTTGCATGCAGATTGCGATCGCCTGTGTAAAATACATGCTTGCTGCGTACAGTATAGCCATACCGTCCTGGGCTTTCTCCCCTCCAAAACAATTTTCCTACAACTCATATGCCACCAACGCACCAACCAATTTCTTTGTCTAGTCGATGCAGCAGCGATTGCCCATTGCTTCACCGCGCTCCCCAGCCCTTTTGTCCGTATACCGCCTCTTCGACTCCTATTCCTATGGCCTATGGTTTTGTTGGTCGAAAGAAGATACGGTCACACTCAGATGACCCTCTTCTGATTCTGCAAATTTTCTAGGAATACGAACGATAAGGATCCCCATTTGAAGACAGCGGTCAATGTATCCTGACCTGTCGCCTCATTTTATGCCCCCTATTACGCCTTCGTTGATGAATCACGTTGGAATCCACAGTCTATCGCCGGCTATTTGGCGGGAAATAAATTCAAGAAGGAATTTGTGGTAATAGAGGGGCAAGGAATTGTCACCTGAAGGGGGGGCGTTCTGTCAGATCAATTGCTCTGGACTATTGCAGTAGGAGATTCCATCTGCGCCACTCCAAGAGTATCGTCCAATAACAGAAACGATCCCCGCCTCAAAGCAGCATTAAAATCATGTGGACCCTAAGACATCTTTCATTCAACCTTCTCGGCCAACTCGTTCCAACCCCGCGGAAAACGAAGAAAATAACGAAATTGTACCTCAATCACCAGCACACTATCCAGTGGCGTCGTCGTTTCCCTCAAATTCCCAGCAAATGTTGACTTATGGTCAACTCTTTTCGCACTGGAAACTACCGCAACCCATCCGTTACTAGATCATTCAAGCTCGTCCAAGCGGGATTGCCATCAATGAAGCCAAACTTGCCACAATCGGAATGCCGTATGACCGCCACAACTCCTCGGACAGACTCAAGCCTGCAGTTTGTCGGCGAATGGGCGGGTACTGGAAGATAGTAGCTGCATACAGTCACATCTCAACAGCAAGTAAATTGTGACGAGCAGAGGAAGCGCAAGTCTACCGATGAACTATGCGACTATGTGCCGCGAACGAACGACTGGCCAGTGTCGGGCTAACCCTATTCGCGCCGGAGCACATTATCACGGCAAAGCCCGGGCGGTCCTTCCCTTCACCTTACACTCAACCCATCTTGGAGTATGTTTTGAGCATGTCACTCGAATGTAGACTCATGCAATCAAGATCCGCCTGGGCTGGATGAGATGTTTGAATGGACCCGGATCTACGATTTCTAGAGCCCACAGGCCGACGATCCCCTTCGCTCTTATGAAGCACATCTCATCATGACGGACATTGGTCCTTTTCAACGAGGGATGGGTTTGTGGAAAACGAATTCAGCTAGGGTATGTTTAGGTCTTACTTCCAAGCTGCCGAGTATTTACAAATGACTTTTCCAGGGTCATTCTTAAGCGAGAGCGCTTCTACAATCAGTAGAGGATTGTAGCTTGTGCGGAGCATGGAGAAGCACTTCAGATGCGCTCCTGGCAACAGATAGACACATTTCCGCCGCACATTGTTGCTGAGCTGTTCACAGAATTGGAATCCGGACTTGCGCAGACTGCAGTCCAATGTCTCGCTATCCCTCTGGAGCCACTAAGCACCGAAACTCGCACAGATGCATCATATACTATCTCTTGGCTCGAATGTATGGCAATAATTTGCTTTGGCAATAACATGACGATGCTGGAGGTCTTCTAGACTGCGCCATGGTAGTGAAGGTGCTAGTCTATGAAGCTGGAAACTTCTATTTCGTCAGTTCTGTAATTGGAGAGCTACGATGCGCTGCAAGTATTTGCGGTGGAGCTGGCAATATCAATGTCTGATTGCTCAATTCTGGAGGCCGACACTGACAGCGATAGACTGTCACGATCACGAGACCGATGGGCTGACAGCGGCTGATCATAACCTTTGTTTGGCTAAATCATCTTTCTTTGAAGCTTCCGCCAACCGCAACCATTCTCCAGACTTAGATAGACCTCGATATTTTCCGTCACTCTTCCCGCTGTCCTGGCCCATCTTTTGGTAACCTACAGCCTCCCCTGCCGTGCTTCATCGCATACACAGAGAACAAACCCCTAGTTCACCATGCCCGTCGCATACCTCGCTGCACCCAGGACGATACTCTCCATCGTGGGGGTAGCGATGCTCTCTTCCACCATCTCCAACATTGCCACCACCACCGTCACCACGATAGAGCCCCAAGAACTCTCCAGCTTCGGCGGCGGATTCCTTTTTTGCTTCATAGCCTACCTGGGCGGTGCCGGCTGGGGCTCTCTGAGCGCCGCTGAGAAGCTTCAAGCCGCGCTCGTCGATCCTGGTGGCGGCGGTTTAGGCTAGCTCTCTCATATGCCTTGGGATGAACATAGTGGCTAACTTCTTTATTTAGATCCCCTTCAACCAAGCGGAATCAACGAATCCTATGACGAAAACTCCGGCCATCTTGATCTGTTCGTCCCGCGTCTTTTGCCTACCACGTCTGCCGTGGACAAGGACATCATGGCAGAGGTCCAGCCCGTCTTCGAAAACGACATTTCCATCCCAGGCATGGTGGGCTTATGGGCCGCCGCCGCCTCTAATGTTACCAAAGAGGAGAATGAAGCGTCATCCGGTACGGTGCCCCACGCGCTGCAGATGCAAGAGGAAGTCTGCGTCGCTGATGCCGTTAGGGTCTGGACTGGGCACAAACTTGCACAAGCTTCGAACAGTGTCATCAAGGTCACCATCGCCAAGCATACCCTCTTTCACTTTATCGCAACACTCATCCGTCTCTTCGGGTCAGGGTTATTCAACGACCTCGTCGCCACCGCACTTGTACATCTCTGTGACGCATACAACCGGCACATCTTCTCCAAGCTCGCAAATGTGTATCATTGGCTTCTCGCCGCTGAGTTCGCCCATCACTTCGACGTCTTTGATAGGTTTATTCTCGCAGCGCCTCCATGGGTGCTGCTCATACTGGCTGTCTCACTCGCTGCGAACGTCAGTTCCTGCTATTCTACTGTACTCTTCTGGAGCTGACTTTTTCTTCGTTGATTCTATAGATATATCAGTACGAAAAGGGGAAAACCCTCACTGCTCTTGGCCCGTCCTCGCCTATTCTGCCACACATCAACCTCGACGTCATCTTCGCAACGCCTGATGAGAACCTTGGCGCACCGTCAGTCTACCCGGACAAACCGACCACCGATGCTGCGTCTCTAACCTTGTCTGAGGAAGCCCGCCTGCCAGATAGCCACGTACTTACTACCCTTATCGTGCCAATCATCGCCGCGCCCGCCGCAGCCACCGATGCGCACAAGCAGCCCAACCAACCAACCACTATCGCGACCACCGTCACTGCCTCTGCCTTAGTGGCGGACGCGAACGCGTACGAATTGCCGGCCCCGGTCACTGCAAGCGTCATACCCCCAGCGATCTCTCCAGACTGGATGGACGCTGCCCGTGGATCAGAGGACTCTGTGCCCGCACATGAGGAGATCGAGGAGGATGTGGTTCGCGTGCTGGACAAAGGGAAGAGCCAGGCTGTCGAGATTGAGGAAAAGGAGGAACAAGAGGGGCGCGTCTCCAGTGCCTGGGCGGACGATGAGGACATCGCCGACGTCGCTTACTTTGCAGACGATTGCCGTATCTCCCTCGAGGGACAGCCTTCCTCCGCAGAAGTCTCTCCGTCCATCTGGGTGCCTGAAGCCTCCGCCAGCGCGTCGTCTTCTCAGGCGTATAACTCATCGTCGGCCTCCCCAGTATCTAACTCTGCACGCTTAAACGCGATGACGCCTCCATCAAATAGCAGAAACCGCGTCTCCACGGGGAAGCAGTCTTCTCCAGCGAGAGCGTCCTTATCCGTGCTGGCGTCTCAAGCTTATGCTGGAGCGCTATCTTCGAGGGCGTCCAGCCCACCGCCTCTTCCCAGCGCCAAATCTCAGGTCTCCAATCTCGCAGAGTCGACCGCAGTGGCGCCTTCATCGAATGAGAAGGACATCCGTGACACCAAGAAGGTCGCCAGGCAGTTGCTCTACCATCAGCGTCCGGCGCCAATCCCACCACCCACAGGCGACGCTATCAAATGGACGCCCGGTGTGCCATTTGTCGCCACCCCAACTGTGAGCTCCCTCTCTGCAATCGAAGCCAAGGAGCCGAACACAAAGTTTACCGACAAGCACACCAAAGCTCTCATGGAGGTTATCCCGGCTCCCCCTCTGTCTAAAATGAGGGATACCAAAGATCTCACGAAGCTGTTACCCAAGGACGTCGCAAAGAACATGCGAGCCTCCAGTGCATCGTTCGCGGCGTGGAAGGCGAGTTTGCAATAGAGTGACATATGGTATATTTTCCTCTGTATATCTGGCACGCGTCCTCCGCTTTCTTATCATTCGATTCCACCTGAATATCAAACCCATTAATCGCAGGCATCTCCATCCATGTGCGTCTGCGACCTACAATCCACTATTACATCCATCTATATCCAGAATCTACTACGTATACACATCTAAAAGCCTGTCTAATCATAAATCAACCTATATGTATCATTATTATATATACCAACGACTAAGAAATCTCTGAAGCTCTCAAATGATCAGGCGTTCTATTGGATTCCCAACAGCACATCATGCCTTCATCAGTCTTCATCGTTTGTTCGAGCCTGTATCCTAGTTGACCCCTAAGGCGCCAAATAGCGTCAAACAGCCCGACCACGTGCGCTGGTGGTCCACTTCCTTAGAGCCACCCGGACTTAGCCAGACTTAGCAAAACCCCCTGTCAGGCCAAAGGCCCACTGCCAGTGCCAAGACAATTTGTTCGACTGCCTCATGCCATGTGCCTGTGTCACTGTAAGTAACTGCTCAGTGCTTTCTAGCCCTCGTGACCTTATTTCCGTCATGATCTGACTCAGATCTGCGGACTTAAGAATATCCTCGTCCCACAATAACGCTCAAGGATACGAAAAATCCAGAATGCATCACATGCAGAGGGCTCTCAAGAATCTTTCCAGCGACTGTTTTGCTTATCTGGACAGCGTTGTGGCCGGCCACCCATTCTCAACCCGGATTACACAAAATGCCAGGAGGCATATGGCAGGCCTTGATGCGCACAACTGATCGCGGGGGATAAGGCGATGTATGATCGAAACTAGTAATAATCATATAAAGCTGACTCTCGACACAGGAAGTCGCCAGCGCTCGCGCTATCGACAGATGTTTTCCCAAACGCTGACTACGCTACTCGGATTGGTCATCTTTCTCTCTGGGCTATGTCTCGCTGCAGTGGTCACAGATCCCTCTCAGGCCAACGGGAAGACGTTCGATTATATCATAGTGCGTGGGGCAGTGCAAAGTGTGCATACCATGCATCGACTTACGTTCGATGAAGGTAGGAGGTGGTTTGACAGGAATTACCGTTGCCGCGCGATTGGCAGAGAATACGGCCTTGTCAGTGTTGCTCATTGAGGCGGGGCTGGATGACCGCAACAATGCGAGCGTGTACAATATCACGAACTTCTTTTCGAATGAAGGCTCGTCTTTGGACTGGGCCTGGCCTACTGATCAAGGGAAGACTTTGCATGGGTACACTTTTTGTTCTATCTTCCAAACAAACTGCTGACTGATGCGAAATGTTCTGCAGGGGCAAGACTCTCGGAGGCAGCTCTTCAATTAATGGGGCGCTCTACACGCGGGGATTGGCTGCACAGTACGATGCATGGTCGGACCTCCTTGAGACTTCAGACGCTAGCGTGGGGTGGAACTGGGCGGGAATGCTCGAATATATGAAGAAGGTGCGCATCAAACACCTCTGCTGCTATTGCAAAGTTCACGAATTTCGGCTATTAGTCTGAAAAGTTCACAGCCCCAGACTCCGCGCAGACGGCAGATGGAGCGGAATACGATGCTGATGATCACGGGAACTCAGGTCCTGTGCAGGTTGCCTTTTCTGATGACATGTTCACCGGGCTGCAACAGTCGAATTTCTCCAGCGCTGCTAGTAATCTACTGGGTCTTTCATCGTGCTCTGACCTCAGCAGTGGGTCGCCAAATTGCGTCGCACTTGTCCCTTTCGTCAGTGCGATACATTCACTCAAAAATCTCGCTCTTAATTCCTCGTCGTCATAGACCATCAATCCAGCAAACTCAGACCGCAGATCTTCCTCTGCTGAAGCATACCTGACACCAGTTGAAAGCACCGCAACCAACTGGCTGACACTAACTGGCCAAATGGTATACTCCTTCTCACGCTATCGTTACACAAATTGAACACCCAGATCAGGTGACTCAACTGACTTGGGAAAATTCTAATCTTCCGTTGACTGCTACTGGTGTGCAATTCGGGCCCACGGGCGGAGGCTCGACTCGATACACCGCAAAAGCGAGCCGTGAAGTCATCCTCGCAGCAGGCGCCATTCAGACACCCGCCTTGCTGCAACTATCCGGCGTTGGCGATGCTACCGTGCTGGCCCCGCTTGGTATCACCACCGTTCTGAATTTGACGACTGTTGGGCGAAACCTACAGGAGCAGGTCTCGTTTTTGGTTTTGTGTCGCTCAGCTGGCATACTGACTCGTCGAATTTAGACGCAGAACACGATCACTGTTCAAGCGCACTTCACGACCACCGGGACGGGGCCCTCCGATATCATAGCGTACCCCAATATCTATCAGGCCTTTGGAGACAACGCGACGGCGGTAGTAGCTGATATGAACTCGTCCCTTGCGTCGTGGGCGGCTTCGCAGGCGAACAACGCTTTATCAGCTAGCGCACTTGAGCAGATCTATCAAGTTCAGGCGAGATTAATCATCACCTCTAACGGTGAATGCATTTGACCTACGTTGTTAAATTATCTGTTGTGGCTAACTTGAATGTCTTAGCCCCGATACTCGAAGAACAAATGACAACCGGGCATGTAAAGTAAGTACTCTTGGTAATGCTATCGGACACCCGCTCAAGTTGCAACAAAAGCGCCCCCGTCAATACACTGAGTATCGATATGTGGCAACTCTTACCTTTCAGCCGTGGCAATGTGTCCATCACAGTCAGTCTCGACCCTTTACCCGCAAAATAAGGCGCTAAATATCATTCAGAGCACTGACCCATTCACGCCGCCAAATGTCACCGTCAACTTCTTCTCTGTCCCTTGGGATCTAAGCGTGCAGACGGTGGGAGCACGGCGAGCCCGCGAAATATTTTTCACCGCCCCGCTCGAGTGCGTAGGAAATCCTCTCATTCCTAAGCCAGGAGTGGCTAATAAAGCGTCTCCCGACAGCGAATTGGTCATTGACGAGAGTACACCAGGCGATGTGTTGGTACCGGCCAATGTTGACAACGGAACAGACGCAGCTTGGCAACAATGGATTACAACTCCGGGTGGCGGCTTCCACACTGTCTCTCATCCCATCGGAACCGCTGCGATGATGAAGTATAGCCTTGGTGGTGCGGTATACGTATATGCAAATGCAACCACCCACTGATTTTTTCTGTGTAGGAGTGGTTGATGCAGAGCTTAGGGTATACAACACAACCAACGTGCGAGTAGTGGACGCGTCGATCATCCCTTTACAACTGAGCGCTCACCTATCTGCTTCACTATATGGCGTCGCCGAGAAGGCAGCCGATCTGATCAAAGCTACGCTGAATAGTACCAGCCCTGGTTCTGCGTCAGGTTCTTCAGCAAGAGAGTCACCCTTCCAAACGAGACTCGCAGTCAGCGGATTAATGTTCCTAATTTTGACTCTGTATCTGTATTAAGCCGTGAGGGCTGGTGGCCTCGCTCCTCACTGTCAAAACTAGTCTGTTGTACGTTAATAAAATTATATAAAGGGCGGATTGAGACGCAGCCAGCCATCCTCAGCCTCATAGGCATCGAAGTATCCCTAAGTTAATCATCCTGACTGAGAAGCCATGACCATGACCCTCTGCTTTTCTCGCTCGCTTCACTGGCATCGCTGTCGTCGATTTGTTGGTCTGGACTTCTCTTGCGACTCTTGAGCTTCACATAGGTTTGCATCTCAACGTCTGATTCTGGATCCGACATTGGTAGCTTGGAGTCGTCGTCGATACCACTGGTCTTCGGTGACATTCGATATTTCCAAGAACTGCGATGTGATCAGCAAAGAAACTCAGTGTTACAAGAAGCTCACCTTTGTGCCTGTCTGTCTTTGGTGATTTGTAAGGGCCGGATATTGTCTGTGATGCTAGTCAACGAGTTCTTCGACGATGCGGCGGAGGGAGCTCTAAGCTTCCCAGCACGAGGTGTGGGTTCTTCGCCGGATGAAATGTCCACAGAACCTCGATAACGGGTTCGATTTCTGGCTGGCTTAACCGGTGAAGTGGGGTACATGAGATCAGCAGTTTCAGCACCACTTGTGGACGCAACGGATCTGCTGCGAGTTCGCGCCGAGCTGACACCTCCACGACTATGAGGTTTCTTGTAATGATCATCGTCTTTAGGCTTGGCCTTCGTCTTGGAGACTGTATTTCGAGATTTCCCTTGTCGAGAACTGTCACTTCCCGGGTCGGTTTGAGAATCGGCTGGGTCCTTGCTGGCTTTGTTTCGACGGGCAAACCTTCCCGTCCGAGTTCTAGAATCGGAAACATCACTGTCCTGGTTGGACGAGCCCACATCTGAGCTGGCATTCCAGTCAGATGGTTTTGTGCGAGTTCTTGCCTTGATGGGCTTCGATATCTCTGTGAGACTATTCGCCATTTCTGGTCCCTTTCCTTTCCCTTTACCCGTCTTTTGGTCTTTCTGCCTTTCCAGTTTCTTCGCCTCCTTTCGAGCGGCCTTCTCCTCGGCAGCCTGCTTCAATTCACGCGCTGCCCACATCTCGTCCTCAAGTCTCTCCTCCTCCTCTAATTCTTTCCTCCTTAATCGCGCCCTCTCTCTCACTATCTCGTCTCCGGCTCCCATTACCCAATCATCATGCCCCTTTCCTTTCCCATTGGTATCTGCATCCGGAAACATGGCCACGCCATACGCCGCACTTTCGCGCAAGGTACGCATGGCCTTTTCCCTGTGCTCCTCGTTGGTCCATTCGAGCTCACGGTCTTCCAGGATAAGCCCTACGGCAGCTTCGGGCATGAGAATATATTGAATGAATTCCGTGGGTGTGAGCGGCGCGATCAGGTTAGCGTCGAACGAGGAGGGAGGAAAGAGGTTGTAGAGGGTCTGATGGATTATCACTGAACCCATTTCGCCATAGCTATAATAAACATATCAGGGCAAGGGCATCAGGTAGATTGGTGAAAGACATACTATCCTGGCTGTGTCTTCTCGAAGCTGGCAAATTGGCCAGTAACCCCAACTACTGCACGACTTCCCTTCTTCTTCACCTCCTTCATCAGATCCATCCAAAAGATGCTTTGACCTCGGGGACCTCGTGCTTCCCAGTCACCATCTTCCTCATCCTGGCTCATCGCTTTGCCATCCAGGATGATGCCTTCCAGACGCTCCCGCATATTCTCCACTCGTTCTTTGAGTTTGTCGAAATTTATTCTCTGCGGCCACCCGCGCTTCTTCGCTTCGGGTAATTTCACACTTTCGAACCGGTGTCGTTGACAAACAGAGATAAAAGTCGACAATGGGGCTTTGAGACCTTTGGGATTTGACGGGCGCGAGTCTTTGTAAGATTTAGCACGAGCGGAGGCTAGAAGTTTGACCAGGTGCGGCGTTGGTGTCTCAGGAAGTGGTTCATCGCAGTAGGGGCAAAGAGTTGAGGGATCCACGGAAGGATCCAGAAATACTAGGATAGCGATGTAAGAGACCGTTTTGAGAAGACTTGCCTGAAGACTCACGATCAGCGTCACCTAATGAGATATCAGCAAGATTCGGGGTGTCCGCGTAGCTTAATCGATGTCAAAGGCGTTCCAGAATAAGAATGTGGCACAAAAGACACACATTTTATCATCGCCATGTTGACTCCCTTTCCTCTTCTTCCCATTCCCAGCAGGTCTGTCCTCAGCCTCCTCACTCAATCTCTTGGCACTCTTTAGAGTAGGGCTCGCGAGTGAAAACGGCACCCGTGCTAAGCGACGCTCGTCTATGCCCCTCACTGGTGAGGACAGAGGTGAAATGTGCGGGAATGTACCCTGCGTGGTGTGAGAACGCAGAGGGGAGATTGTGGGGAAACTTGAGCTTGGCTGCACGCCTCGTGCCCGTTTCTCCTTATCTATTAGAGGAGACAAGTCTTGCATAGGAAATGGCGCAGGGACTTTCTTGCCAGGACGAACAGTAGATGGTGATTCAGGTTCTGCACGATCAGCTGGTGGTGGGGAGACAGGAAAGCGTCGAGATTCATGACCGCGCTTCCTTGGGGGTACTGGCTTGTCTTGGTCGAGCGGGAATGGTGCTGGCACGAGTACTGAGGTGGATTTATCTTTCTTCAGGGGTCGCGGCTTGGGTCGTTCAGGGGCTGGCGCAGGAGGGCTGGCTGAACGATCAGAGCCCCGATTTTGTAGAGGGCTTTTTCGACCAGTGGATGGCCCTGCTTTGGGCTGAACTCTCTTCGGCTTTGGACGCGGAGGTGCTGTATCCCGAGGGGCGGCGATGGCCTTGGCAGGAGACCCAAGCTCTGGGCTAGCCTTTCTACTAGTGGACGACACTGTTTGTCGAACCCCCTTAAGTGGCGCTTCCGGCTGAGATGATAAGGGAGAGGTAGGAGTGGTTTTCTTCTTAAAACTTGGAAGTTTCTTCGGCTTCCGCCAGTTTTCTACAAAGTTGCCATCTTCATCAAATTCGCCTCCCTCGTTAGCCCGCGTGCGTGTCTTTGATTTCCCCTTCACGTCCTTTGTCACGATTACATCCCTGAGCTCGTCGGGCTGTGAGCTCAGCAGGTCCATCTCATCGTCTGATTCATCGTCTATTACGCGTCGAGTGACCTTACGGCCCTTCGCCGTGTCCTTAGACTTCGCCTTCGCTCCAAAGGAGCTCCCAACATCCTCGAAGCTCTGACCTTTTCCCGGGACTTGGGAGAGTTGGTCGCGCTCGCGCTTCGACTGCCCAGATTGAGAGGAAGGTCTTTCCGGGAGGCGCACTGAGTTGTCCGCATATATATTGGTGTTCGTGCGCGAGAGGGTGCTAAAGTAGCTTTCCATGCGTGATGCAATGACGTGCAACGGGCATAGAGACTGGCTGAAAGGACTGAGACAGCTTCAGTTGATGAAGAGATGTGTGTATGACGAAACCCACATGTTCGATTAGTCGATATTGCTTTGACGCCGTGAATTGTGCGCGCTGACACGCAATAGTTAAGACCGCGACGCCGGTGAGGAATCACTCGATACGCGAGATTTGAACGCGTCTTGACCTTTCAAAAAGCCCAAGGCCGATAGTGACCAGCAAGCCTAAGCAAAGCTGCTTCGAGAGAGATGTGTGGTGGCAGGAGGAAAACGCAGGATCGGATCCGGTAAATGAGACTGCGTCGCGCAACCCCGTTTTGGTAAGTTATGCTTGTTCGGTGGTAACTTATAGTAAGAACTTATAATTGTGTTTCTCGGGTTGAACCTTCAAGGTCCTATCTATAAACCGTATCATTTATACAAGGATTATTCTATTTGGTGCCCCGGGGCAGCACCCCCGAAACGCGATGCCCCCCTCCGGGGCCATTACCATAGCGTCAGCAGAAATCCTTTACGATATTTCTGGGTCGGCATCGGGCTCTTTCCGCAACGCGCCACAATGTTCCAATCCGCCACCTCTGCGATAAACACATTCAATCTCAAGAACTGCGGTATAAGGAGACATTATGGTGACACAAGGGTCTACCATGAGGTGCTCGGGTGTCACTCAGATTTTCTGTGGAGATCACACTAGTTTTTAGACGAAGTTCAATGTTCCTATGCCTCAAAATTGTACAGGATACTCTCAAGACAAACGCGCAAATGTCATTAGCATTTCTCCAGCGCATTTGAATGAGAACTAGAGTCCTCTAGAAAATCCCTTAGTTGCATTGTTATCGAGCACGTTGAGATTGAGTGTATTTATCGCGGATGTGGCGGGTTGGAACATTGTGGCGCGTCGCGGAAAGAGCCCGATGCCGACCCAGAAATATCGTAAAGGATTTCTGCTGACGCTATGGTAATGGCCCCGGAGGGGGGCATCGCGTTTCGGGGGTGCTGCCCCGGGGCACCAAATAGAATCACCCTTTGTACAAACACAAGTAATTAATAGAGTGTATTTGCAACCACTTTTTTGCTTACGTTTTGCTTGTTAACTGAATTGAACTGAATTGTAGGAGCACCAAAACGTAAGCATAAAAGTGGTTGCAAATACACTCTAATATTTACGCCGCCCCTCTTGTCTGGATTGCACATGTTCCATGCACAAATATTAGACCCCTTTAAAACATCCTGCCAGTCTTCAACTAATTCCCACGCTAGCGTGCTTGCTGTGAGTTGCGTGAACGCGTGAACCCTGAAGCAACTTTCTAGAAGGGCCAGGCTATCATGACTTTACATCTGTGTTCAGTGCAGTGCTCTGTGAGATACAACCTGGTATCACCATGACAGACTCTCACTTAGACGACTTGATCGACTTCACGGATTTCAGGCTCATCTGCCCGGTCGTGGGCCCCAACGACTCTGGCCCGGCGGAGAGATTGATCAACGCCAAGCTGGGAGTCTAGCAATTGTGGGCAGAGTCGATATACACCATGCTTTTTTGCGGCGCCGTTCAATCAAGAAGGTCATGCTGTGTCTGAGTTCGACTTTAATGCAAGAATTGTAAATCTTTATTCGTGCACCTGTCCTGGCTCCTGGGAGTTACTATGCGACTGACTTGCTTGTACCAGCCTGGCGAAAACTGAATCCGGGGGCATACATGACACCGGATTTCGAGATCATCTCTATCCGGATCAACACCTGGTAGTCTGAAGAAGTCAAGATCAAGCAACCCCCGGACCAGAAATCCTCCAAATCCCTTTTTCGTAGGCTCTCTTGCCAGTTAGCAAACCAGCCAACTATAGAAGGGAGATTAAACAGTTCTCTCTAGCTTATCGGGTTGTGCTTCGGGCAAGAAGGAGAAATCCTTTCGAATCGAGCCTAGACATCATCACTATCTATCACCATCAAACGACAAGTCTCCATCCCGTTATGTTACTCAACCAACTTCTCCTCAGTTCAGGAACCGGCAAAGATCTCATTCGCGAGACCAACGTTGACCTGGTTCGTGGGGCGGGAAAAGGCACTATCAAAATGAGTCTCTGTATCCTGATTCCCTGGGCGGGATCGGCCTTTCCCGTTGGACGTCGACACGCCTTTCAGGGAACATTATGAATGTATCGGTGCCAGTAGCATATACCGCACATCCCGAGACTGCCCAAGATGTTAACGCGCTTACTCCCATGGTACGTCCGACCTCGCTTCATGAAATTCTGGATCTACAGCTCGTTCGACGGACGTGCCACAATCGTATGCAAACGCGGAGTGAGATACTCGCAGATCTAGCACCAGACTTAGGAATAGGTTTGGAGCTGAGAGTTGATGCAGGCCCGCGGCGAAAGTGGATCCATGATGCAGCGCTAGAAAACAAGGGTCGTCGACTCATTGGATGCAACGATTCATTTTCCGTTCACATTTCTGACTCAAATCACCCCTTGTCACGCCGACTTTCAGAGTCGACTACGCTAGCGTCAATGTATGTGTCTACCAATCTGCCAGATATCTACGCTGATTCATTGACTATAGTATGCGCTTGAGCTTTCAGGCTATGTCGGATTATTTGAGAACGCCGCTCTGGGAACCCGTATTCCAATAATCTCTGTTCCCATCGAGGCCATTCCTTTTCTGAACCAAGTCGCCACCGCTCCATCTGAGAGACCATCTGAGAGACCATTGGTCCCAGTACTGTAGTACATTCTGTCCTTCCCGATGGGCAGGTAGTTCTCGAGCTTGAATCCGAGCTTGCCCCCCAATCGGCCGAGCGCAACGACATCAGTCAGTGTGATGAGGAGCTCATAACAAGACAAAGACAGCTCGAGGAGCAGATGCGCAGCATACAGGCTGAGTTACAGACACTCGCAGGTATCCGTGAATCAACTCAGCCCGTTCGAGAGCAGAACGGCCCCAGATCGCCTCCTGCCTCGGCCTATCGAGACGAACATGATATGAGCTCGTTAGACGCAGAAACCCTTCCACCACCAACATATACCGCTACCGCGAAGGACAGTATATATTCTACATCTTGAGCTTATGGCAATATAATTATAGCATCTAACATATTGGGGCTAGCATTCCCAAAGGCACGGCCTGGGAATGTGGGGGGACACGTTTGGGCGCTGGCAATGGTCATGTATCAACCGTCGAACCTACCGCGCCACCGCAACACTAACATCAATTACAGCCTAGGGCCCATCAGGGATTTGCTGGAAGTTCAAAACACAAATATCAGGCAGTAGAAAATACCTATAACCAACCCGAACATATCCAATGACACATCTGAATATACCACACTCTCGCGCGACCATCCACAAACCGCTGATTCGCCCATGGACGAGAACGATGAGCGATGCATGAAACTGTTCACGGGAGACGCGATCTTGCATTGATTTGTGTACTGGGGACGGCGGGATGGGGTTACAGGGAATGATGAGCAATCTCAGCAGATAAATAAACGGCGAGATAACTCACGCCGCCACTTACATGTCGCCGAAATATCAATTTCTCACCTATCAATATTCCAGCAACATCTGGCCTTCTGCCTCAAGTTCTTTACGTAGCTCATCTGTAATCTGGGTTATTGACACAGACGGTGGCCAATAGGAGAATCAACGAACCTAAATTAATCGGGAGCTCGCCTATTAAGACGGTTCGAATACGGTGACAATCCTTCGCAATCGCGCAAGAGAGCCGGTAAACAAAGGTAGCATCCTCATGGCCGTGGGCGAAGGTGGAATTTTCGATGTTGACGACATTGACAGCCGGGAAGCGTGACAGCCACTTTACGAATAATGGCTCCATATCACGGCCGAAACTTCCAGTAGACCAGGATGCGATGCTGAGATATGTCACGAAATGCAAAGATCGTGTGATGTCGCTGTGCTCTCCCATCAACCATATTTTGGTAAACGGGCGAGGAAAAACAATGCGCAGCTCATGTACTGCCCCTCGGTGGCTCAAACGCGCGAGCGCATCATCCATAAATTCCAACCAAGAATGATCTACGATCGCGGAGCTCGTCACTCGTATCGTTACGCTTTTGAGACAGGGAATAGAATCTTCAGTAGGCAAAAGATGCCTGGCAAGATCCGGGACAAAATCCAATGTACGAACAAATGATAATGCTCCTGGTGAGAGATTGAGCCAGTGGTCTAAAGGGGCTGGTCTGTCTGTCCAAAGAGATAATTCGTAAACCGTGGGATGGCGATCGAGAAATCGCAGGATGTCGACGATGTGTGTATGATCGGGAGATGAAACGCGGAGAGCTCTAAGCCGGGCCGGGAGTGTGATGGACGGAAGAATGCTGACTAGATTCTGATCGTCTTTCGCGCTGTCGTAGATACGCAGATGCCTGAGGGGTGAATGATTGATCGAGTCAATAATCCAGGAGCGAACGCGTTTGTCGGATATATAGCATTGGGATAGTTCGAACGAAGTAAGTGTGTTGAGAGGTGGCGGGATGCTGTCTCCCTGCCAGTGCTTCCCCGCCTCGGGCTGGACTAGTTCTTGATTCTTGCGAGGTCCCATAAATCTTTTCCGCCATCCCTTGATTTTGTCAAAAGTAGAAACGACTTGAATGTCCTTCTGCTCCCCCGATATATTCCACCCCTTCAACTCTAGCCTTTCGCAACTTTTACCCGTCAGCGACAATACAATATTCATCATGATACATGCTTGCGAAAACTTCGAGTGGAAACCCCTTATATTCAGGGTCACAGATTGGACGAGTGCCATGCGATCAAAGAGGCGGGACAAGCCAATTATGAAGGAGAGCGTCTCAGTGCCATACATCGTCACAGATACGACACCGAGTTTCCGGATGAATAAGGCAGTTCTGAGGGCTCTTAGCAAAGGAAATGGGGTTCCAGACAATCGAAGCTTCTGCTCCGGATTAATTGCCAAGTCTCCGCTATGTCGAACGATCAAGGTCTGAAGAGCTATATGGTGAAGGCTTCGAGATGCGAAGGAAAGCCGATACAGATCTTCGTCATCCATGTATAAGCCTAGCGCAAGAAAGAGCTCATTTGGAAGGCGAGCGAAAGGTTCAACCATTACTTTCTTCACAAGCGAAAGTAGTAGGTTCAGAGAGCAAGGTAGAGAGGATCACTCGACAGGCACCTATTTCATGCACTGGCATGCACAGCATACAGCATTATTGCGGGTGGTGACGTTTGCTTGGTCTTGTTGTCAATATCCACCGACATGGTCACGGTAATTACATTTCCCTCTTCGTTCTACCATGACGATACGAATTACCCTAGGCCGTTGGGCCGTCTGGTTTGGCTTGCCGGGTTTTGATGCACAACGGACTCTCCGCTTTTCAGGTGAGATTTAGACCCCCCAAAATACATTTTGACCATATCAATTGAGTTTACTACTGTTTAGTGATGGAATAGTCTCAAAGACGTGTGTGCGAACACCATATCGTGCTCATCTGCCGCCTCAATGCACTGGGCATCCATCACGCTCCCACTCGCCGCGGCCAAGTACCTGACTCCACTCTTTCTCGCCCGATGCACATTATCCGGGAATGGGAAGAACGCGTCGCTTGAGCAGCTCACGCCGTCGAGCTTAGCCGCCCACTCTGCGCGTTCCTCCGCTGTCAGCGGTCCGGGAACGCTCTCGAAGTTGCCCTCCCACTGTGCCTTCTCCCCGCCGTCCAGCGACTCACCACCAACGAACAGGTCGATGGCGTTCGCCTTTTCGGCCCTCTTAACGCCCTTTTTGAAGGGCAGGGAGAGGACACGGGGATGGTGGCGCAACCACCAATTGTCGGCTTTGGAGCCGGCCAGTCGTGTGCAGTGGATGCGTGATTGCTGCCCTGCGCCAAGACCAATGATAGCCCCATGTAGGGCGTATGATACACTGTTGGATTGAGTGTACTTGAGCGCAAGGGTGGCGACGATAAGGTCAGTCAGAGCTTCGGGAGGGATCTTAGAATGGTTGAATCAGTTAAGGAATGAGAGGCTCAAGCGAATTGCTTACATCTTTTCGCTTGCTAACAATGTTATCAAACAGCTTGGCATCGATCTTGCAGTCATTCCTCTTCTGTTGCATATGAATACCAAACACTTGTCGTGTCTCGATCTCCGCGGGTTGGTAATTTGGGTCAATCTGCTCTATTGTCAGTACACAACTTCCCGAGATTAAGCGCGACGTCTACCTGCAGAACGCAGTATTTCCCGCCCTTCTTCTTGCTCAAGACCTCAAGGGCTTCAGGGGAGTAACCGGGCGCGATAATACCATCGGATACCTCGCGGGAGATGATCTTGGCTGTGGCGAGATCGCAAGGGGCTGAAAGCCCGATGAAGTCGCCGAAAGAGGACATACGGTCCGCACCTGCGAACGAGCGCATAAACAAGGACCGCACAACATGCGTAAGACATTTGGCGCACCTCGAGCACGCGCATATGCGCTGGCGAGAGGTGTGAGGGGCTCCTTGAGGTCGTCGACACCATAGACCTTCTTCTCCGTCTCGTCAAGCTCGATGCCGACCGCTACGCCAGCGGGAGAAACGTGCTTGAAAGACGCTGCAGCTGGGAGGCCCAAAGCTTCCTGCAATTCTTTGACGAGCGCATAGGAATTCAGCGCGTCGAGAAGGTTAATGTAGCCAGGAGAGCCGCATAGCGCTGTGTTTGTCGTCAGTAAGTTATATAAATGTGATTGTGGGTACTCGCCTTTGAATGGAAGTTCTCCCTCGGTCACAAACGCCTGTGCAGGTTTCTGGTGCGGGTTCGCACCGTAGCGCAGAGCCATCCTCTGCACTTGTCCCGCAAGCTTGTCCTTAGGCAACTCAGCGGAGGCATATTGCTCCCTGAAATATCCGCTGATAGCCTCATCGTAACGACTCGTCATCTCAAACGCCTTGAGAGCAAGTTTGCTGCGAATTGC
>JACXVL010000029.1:271965-325940 GCA_014898675.1 Athelia sp. TMB
GATCGGCAGGTAATAAGACTGCAGAGCCAGCTGTGCAGACAGTGCTTCGGCGTTGGCGATCAGCCCGTCACTGCCTCGAGCACTTCGTACGCGAGTGCGCGTATGTGCACCCGGTAATTGAATTGTCTCGTCAGTACAAGTGACGGGACGCCTGCGTTTTGGAAGGGGTTTGACCCTGCGCATGGATAGAAATTCGGGGACGTCGAATATGGGCGACGAGCCTCGATACATCACAAGCGCTTCTGCTCTATGCTTCTCCTCCTGGCCTCAAACTTCGAGATTTTAGTAGGGTTCAGTACCGAGTCGGCTTAAGGCAGACTCAAGGGAGGAATGCTCACAAAAATGAATTGACGTGGAGGTGATTTTATTGTGGTGTCGTGGTAAGTGATCAGTCTTAATTTTGAGTAATCCGTCCGCTACTAATGTCAACTAGCAAAGGGCCTTTCACTTTCACACACATCATTAGACGTCCTGCCAATTATTTACGCCAGTCATATCGTATTCATTCTACCAAGTCAAGAAAACACGATACAAAGCGTATAAGGGAGACAAGATTAAGTAAGACAGAAGGAAGCTACTACGTTACAGATATGCGATGCTCTAACAATGCAGGTGGGAATGATTTGTCTCGTAAAATGCTCTGTGCTGGGTATCAACTTGAAAGTGTCCATGACTGCGTAACGTAGCGTGTCGCAATGGAAGGGGGTATAGAGTCGTATGCGAAACGAAAGACACAGTACATAGAACAAAAGCACAAAATTGAGAGTCCAGTGGGGGGTCTATACTGCTCATGTATATAATGGTAACACAAATGGGAAGGCCTCAGACGTCTAGGGTGTATGTGTATGTATAACGGACCAGGTTTCTGACAGATCAAAGCAAATGAATGGGTGGATGCAGAGGATGGGACGTGGGGTGGCGCGCGAAGTGAGAATGCAGATGGGGGAGGGGGTCGCATGCACGCGCGAATAATGGACACAGACACACACGGTGAAATAGACGAATATAAGGTAGGCCGAAGTATTGAGCAGGATAGAGCAGCGAGGCGAGACAAAATAGCCAATAACATAACGGAAGAGCAGCGCAAGAGAAAGGAGGGAGGCCGGCGTGATGGTCATCAATCAGAGAAGGGCGGTGTCGGTTTTTGTGTTTTTGAGATGGCAAGTCGGAATAGGAAAGCTAAAAGGGGTTGGCATAGTGGGGGGGAATGGGCAAGGCAGGCGGAGGCCCAGTGTTTACCACCAGGACTGACCTCCGCCTCCACCGCCGTACCCTCCTCCGCCACCATATCCTCCACCGCCGTATCCTCCGGAGCCTCCGCCACCGTACGATGGGCCGTTGCCGCCACCATATGAAGGTCCGCCACCTCCTCCGCCCCTGCCGCCAAAGCCAGACGAAGTACGGACATCACGCCCGCCGCCACGCGCACGTCCTCCACCACGCCCGCCGCGTCCACGGAAGCTGCTTCCGCCACCGAAGGCGGCCTCCTGCGCGACAGTCTCCAACCACGCGGGCAATTCCTGGTTGGCTTCCCTGAGAAGCTCGACGAGGTCGCGGACAATGTTCCTGTTGCCACGGTTGAAGAAGGCAGTGGAAACACCCGTGTTACCAGCACGGCCAGTACGACCGATACGATGAACATAGTCGTCGATATCAGAGGGCAAATCGTAGTTGACGACGTGGGTGACGTTGGGAATATCGAGACCACGAGCAGCGACAGCGGTGGCAACAAGAATGGGGGTACGGCCAGTACGGAAGGTCTGCAATGCCATTTCGCGCTCCCGCTGGGTACGGTCACCGTGAATGGAGGTGGCAGCGATTCGGTTCTGCATCAAGAAGTCGGAGAGCATGTCTGCCATGCGCTTGGTCTCAACGAAGACAAGGGTAAGACCATCAGGGGGCTGCGATGCCAGGATATCGAGGAGCACCGAGCGCTTATCGGCATCTTCAACATACTCCACCTTCTGAGTGATATTCTCAGATGTGGAGCCGACACGTCCAACAGAGAGGAAGACGTAATCCTTCAAGAAGTCCTTGGCTAGCATTTGGATGTCCCGAGGGAAGGTGGCACTGAACATGAGCGTCTGACGCTCATGGACCCCAGGCATATCTTCGCCCTGGACGATACGACGGATTTGGGGTTCGAAACCCATGTCGAGCATGCGATCGGCCTCGTCGAGAACAAGATAACGGATGTTGGCGAGACTGATACGGCCACGCTCGATAAGATCAACGAGACGACCCGGGGTAGCGCTCAGCAAGTCGCAGCCGCGCTCAATGAGGCGAAGCTGGGAGTTGATATCGGCACCACCGTAGACAACGGCGGGGCGAACCCAGGAGCGATAAGCGAACTTACGCGCTTCCTCGTGGATTTGTGAGACCAGCTCACGAGTCGGCGCAAGGATAAGCGCGGTGGGGTATGCCTTGCGGGTGCGAGAGTAGCTCATGTGGGCCGGCTCAACCGGGGGAGCACGAGGGCCCTCGGCGAACGAGGCGGATAGGATAGGGAAAAGGAAACCTCCGGTCTTGCCAGAACCGGTCTGATGGAAAGCATCAGCATCGTGTGATATTACATATTGTCAAAGGCGTGAAACTTACCTGAGCACAGGCCATAAGGTCACGGTTGTTAGCGACGATGGGGATCGAGTATTTTTGGACGGGAGTGGGGTTGGTATAGCGAGCATACCCAATGTTCTCCAACAGGACGGGGTCCAAAGGAGGGTTGGTGAACTCATTGACAGGGTCAGGAACTCCGGCGCCAGTTGCTTCTACTGGAATGTCGTCGTACTTGTCGAAGTTGATACCAGTGTGCTGCTTGGAGCTGTCATCAGCTTCGCCAAAGAGTTCCTTCTCCATGCGCATGTTGCGGGCACCGACGACATGCTTTCCATCTTTCCAAGCACCGAAACCAGCGCCACCGCCTCCGCTGTGGGGCTTTTCCGCCCATCCACCGCCTCCGCCTCCTCCACCGCGAGGGGCAGAGAAAGCTGGCGATCCGTAGCCACCGCCGCGGCCTCCTCTGTCGCTGAAGCCTCCTCCACCAAAGCCGCCACGGGCGGCCGGGGGTGCTGGGGCTGATGCCCAGTCGGTGCTCCTACTTCCAACTCCTTGTCAACAGGGATGGCCAATGCTGCAAATGAAATGCACCTACACTGCAGGAGGTGCAACAGGAGATGCAGCCCGCTGCGCAGAACCTCTCATGTGAGGTGGGACATATGCAGATTTAATGCCGAGAGAAGCTGTAGAAGATAAACACACCATGAGCCAGAAGCCCTCGCTGTGTAAGATAGTGTCATTTTTACTCACCGAATTGTGTTTCTAATCCGCCGTTTCCGTTTACAATTCCATTACTCATATTATAGCGAGAGGTGTAACGGGAAAGAGTCCTGTTTTTTGATAGTTTTTAGGGTGATTGGTGTTGGGGGAAAAAGTCTAATCGTTCAGACGATGAAAGATGAGAAGAAAGACTGAGGAGCCTGAAAAAACGCAAAGCTGTGGATGAATAATCACCGCGTGGCTGGATTTGGACATCGAGGTGGCATGCACGGTGGCGTGAAGCACTTACACGTCGACGACGATGGCAGACACCCATACTCATGGCCCAGGCGACGCTCCCCATTCTCATGGTCCGCCTCCTCAGCAGATGCCCCAGCAGATGGCACCTCCACCTCCGAAGCCAGACCCGCTGATGCAGGCTCTCATTGAAGCCGACTTCAAGCCCGTTGACCTGGCTATGGGCGCACCCAATGAATCACAGGCCTTGTGCCCCAACCACAAAAAGGAGAAGTGCGAGGAGTGCGGTGTGGATTTCCTTGCGCTGAACCGACTCGCGAAACTCTTGGTGCACAATCCTTCATTGAAGTGCCCACCCCCGCCGAACGTGGTTTCCCAGAAACTGAGCCAGGCGGTCAATGCGACGAAAGAAGAGGGAAACGTGCGTCAATTTGTTCTAAATATGTGTGTCTTTCTAATCGTGGGCAACCAGACGCTTTACAAGCAAGGCAAACACCGCGAAGCGCTCGGCAAGTATACCATGGCTGCCAATTTTGGCCTCCAACGTCCACCTTGGGAAGCGAATCAATTCATGCGCGAGGAGCTTTCCACTGTCATCTCCAATCGCTCTGCTGCACTCTACGAATTGGGCGATTACGTTGGCGCGCTTGTGGACGCTGAGGCGGTAATCTCCTTGAAGAGACCCTGGAGCAAGGGCCACTTCAGAGCGGCAAAGGCCTTGTTAGCCTTGAACCGGGAGGAAGATGCGATGAATGCGCTGAAACTGGGACTGCAATACGAGCCCACAAATGCAGTGCGTCATATTACCACTACGTCGCTCGTCAATAACACTGACTCTTGAATGATAGGAACTGAAAAACCTGCTCACGTCTATTGAGGCCCACACCTCCAAGAAGACTTCCCCTGTGCCCGCCATCTCATCTTCACTCACAAACAACCCCGAGTGATAACATATCCTCCGTGGTTATTTTACATACTTGGTTGTACACTACCGCCCGCATACTATAATTTATTGCTTACAATCCGGATATAAGTACAGCACGTAAGAAAGAGTCCCAAGAGCAACCGCTGGTGTATTCGGTTGTATGCCAATGTATTAGTACACACTGTCGAGATCATCGATGCACAAACAACTTGTCTAGCAAGTGACTCGCCTCCACACATTCTTCCGGCTTTCTAAAGATGCGCAGGGTAACGTGATTCGGCATCTGGGCACGAGCCCTGTATATGCGCGACTGGAGCAAGAACATCTTGCGCTCTGGCTCAGCCATGTTCTCCATTGGATAGGTACCATCATAAGAGTTTTGGCGCGAGGGCGTTGGGGACGACGCATAGTATCCGCCAGGAACAGAAGCGCCGACACCGGGCGTCATAGATTCAGACATGATGCTGAGCTTCGACATCGTACGCGCCGGCTTGTGCTTCAGCCCTGAGGCTATCTCCGACATCGTCCTCCTAGCCGCCGGCCGCTCTGACGCATATGGAGGAGTTGGGGGGAGTAGCGGGTCCCCCGTGCTCCCCTGTCTCACAGGCGCCGTCAATCCGACCGCAGCAGCCTGCGCAAGCCCCGCATCGCTCGGGCCCCCGCGCCCCATCCCCGCACCCAATCCATCCCTGCTGCCCAGCTCGGTGCCTGTCGGATCTCGCACACCCTCGCCCCCGTCTAGGGCGGTCACATCCCGTATGAAGACCGCGGCGATCTGCGCGGGCCGCTCTCGCGCGAGCGTCGCGTACAGTTCCAAATCCTGCTCCCCAGAGTCGCCGATCAAGATAAAGTGCGACTCGGGAAAGTTGTCGAGCACGTCTAGGATGCCTTGGCGCTTGCGCGTGGCGGGCGCTGAAAGGAGACCATTGAAAAGCGAGCGGCCCGCGTACGATTTTAGGCGGACCGAGCCTGGCGGGAGGGCAGCAACTTCGAGGAACTCGGACAGGACGGGTATGAGCTCGAAGGGGCCGTTGCTCTGCCACCCCCGCATTTCAAATAAGCAAACGCCCGAACGAGTATAGTCGGGAACGACTTACGACATAATGAAAACGTACGCCCCGCCTCCACATTTCATTGTACCAGTCACCCATGCCCGGAATGACGAGGTCGCGCATCTCTTTCACGAACACATTGCGGAACACCGCGCGCGCGCCGCTTACGATCCCACTCATTTTAACAGTATCGTCTATGTCAGAAATCACACGCACTGGAGAGTACGTGAGTGGCACCGTCTGGCGTACCTCTCTGCACTGCGCGTGAAAGGAAGCCGTAGGGCGAGGGGCAAGCTGGATCGCGACAAGGAGGGGATATTCCTCCACTGGGTCCCCAAAGGCGATGTGTAATGCGGTGGGGTGCGTGCAGATAGACTCCCATGGGACACGGAACATGGCTTGGAAAGAGCCATCGGAGCCCGTTGTGACGGTTGTATGCGCTAATGGGCCGTGATCCCTGAGGTCATTCGTTGAAGACGGGGTGGCCTGGGCCGGTAGTGGTGCGAATAACGAGAGATGAACGAGGCGTCCGGAAAGAGCGGTTGACCAGAAGGGACGGAGACGCGCTTCGAGATTAGCGTGCAACTTGTAGAGGTCATCTGAGAGGTTTGACGCCGGTAAACCCAATGGACCGGGTCCATAATTGTCAGGCGAGGAAACATGCGAATCTCGGGAGGGATCCGCGATAGAGGAGCCAGACGAAGACCGAGAGGAGATTGAGGCAGATGAAGATTCTGTCGTGAGGGTGGACTCATCATCGTCTCCCAAATGCTGGAACCGTTTTTCCAATTCCTCCATTTGTTGAGCCTCGTAGTCTGCTGGAATTTCAGTTGGCCGTGGAGGCAACTTGATCCCCTTCAACAAGTCTTCGGTGGAACGCGAGACGTATACAGGGCGATCATCTGGAGCCTGCTGCTCTGAAACTCCGGCCGCCTGCAACTTCGGCAAAGCAGCAAATCCTAAGTGGCGTGACTTTTACGCACAATGATATTACGTGAATTCACCCACCTTTTGCGAGCCGCATGAACGCGCGTTGAGAACGCGTAGAAGCTTCAGGCGGGCGGTGATTGGACGCATAACCTGATACAAAGACATCCACTCCAAATGAACCTAATCAAGCATCAGCACGAGTCGCTGATAAATAGTGACTCTTACCCACTTTCGACATCGTTCCCAGAAGGCTGTACATACCGTCGGACTGCCCAGCCAGGAAACATTGTGATGGTATCCTCTCCTAGCTCTGAATCCCCACCTTGCCCGATCTTCGAGGCAACCTTGGCGCCAACCCACTGGCCCCAGCTCTGCTTTTGCGATATGCTCCCTTCAACATAGCCGCGCTCGCCTGGCCTCAGTTCCCGTCGATTGATCTTGATATCATGCTGGGCGAGTTGACCGCGAAGAGCAGTTGTGGAGCGTGACGCTACCTCGAGGGAGCGTTGTTTCCATGCCCTCATATCGAGCGACATAAAGAGCGGTTGCTTATCAGTCTGGTGATTTATCGAGATGGTACACACAGCGTGCAGATATTGCCCATAGACCCGGGCACGCCTCGCAGATTTTTTGATGGCCTAGCCGACAACAAACACCAAGCTTTCTCAAACGCCCCAAATCCTAAGCCTAGAATAAGTTGATAGGCTTGCCAGAACTACAGCCCGATCGCAGCCAGAGAGGAGGTAAAGAGAGAAAGTGGTGGCGCCAGAGGTTTAGTGACCGAGGCCTGCGGAGGCTTACAGCTACATCATACGATCCGCTTACCAAAGTTGTGTGACTTGGGTCTAGGCAAAAAAAATGCCACGCGAGTTTAGCGCAAATAAAGTTCCAAGTGAGACCAGGGCCGACTTTGGTGGCAAATCTCGGGTTGATTTTTGTGACAGTTTGCACACAGCAACCATCGTGTCCTCCTCGTTCCTATCTTGACTTCCGGTTTCTGGAGGTCACCAGGAGCAAAGAATTGGGCGCGGTAAGCAAGGAAACTGCAGCTTTGAAAGCCAGCGCCACCAGAATTGCGGATCCAGTTTCAGGCCCGGTTTCGGAAATTAGATCAACTTGCTTCTTCGGAAGAGCCGTCAACACTATCACCGTTCACGTCCTATACGCGCGCAAATCCTCCTGAGCCTCTAGAACATCTCTCCCTGGCAGACCCAGGCCCGTTGCAGGGTTGATACCGCACGCTCACACCCTTAAATTCTACCCACGCACAGTGGCGGTTTACGACGTATTACTAGATAGGTAAGTCAGCCCCTTTTCACTGCTCGCGCGCGCAATGCCTCGTTCATATAAACGATCAATCGGACATTTGCCCTCACAGATCCCACCCTATTGCTTCTCAAACAGTATCGCATCGACGTAAGTCTTCATTTCTCTCAGTGTCTTTTGAGGCCAGCGGATGACATAGCGGAATGACGCTACATTATAACTTACGTTGGTGCCACTCGGCGGCCAAGCATGATGCTATGTGCTCGTGTCTCACCTTTTGACGCCTGCTCCCGGGTCTTCCTCTCTCTTATATTGTGACATCAAGCGATGGACTCCCCACTGATTTTTCCGCTGCCCAGGTGACCTTCGAAGCCCGAAAATCGTTGCGGTCCGCGACGGCTGGATAGGGGCAGTATATTCCTGGTGCATACCCCCCTGTCTCACTTGGTGGTCAACCCCGCGTTTTGTGTCAAATATAAACGGGGGAAGCACTACTGTATGTCCTCGAACGGACGTTACATGTACAACTCGCCCGCACAAGCCATGGCGACCTCCTATGAATATGCTCCGTACACAACCTCGGCGTACGAGACCACACATATGCCCCAACAGCATCCGCATGCACAGCAGCAGCAGGCTCAGCCCTCCTCCCGGCAGAATACAAATATGCGCGTCAATTCTCCTGCAAGTCATCATTCGCAACCCCCACATACACACTCTCAATACTACGCATCCACCCCTCAAGCGCCGCCCCCACAAGCGCAAACGTCATATTCGTCATCAACTTACGCTGCACCTCCGCACTCGCAAGGAATGCCACCAACTGGTCCTGGGCAATGGCCCCCGCCTGCGGACAACTGGGGCCACTATGGCGCGTCGTATGGCCCTCCGCCAATTCCTGACACAGCACCTGCGTATAACTCAGGGTCAGCTCGATCCGAGCACGCGCAGGCCGCTGTACCACCTCCACAGCCCGCGTCTCATCCGTCGCATTCAATTCACCCGCCAGCAGTGGAGCAAGGCAGAAACACTTACGTCCCGGGAGGTCCAAGCCCTGTTCCTGAGCACCGGCGGGCGGGTGCTGCCCCCGAGGAGCGGTACTCAAATCCTTCTTCGGTTCCCTCACCTGTGCCTGCCCCTGCGGCCAAGTCATCTCGGCAAAGAGAAAAGGAGCCTCGTGCTCCTCTGTCCCCAACTATTTCCTCGTCCTCAACGCTGGACTTTACCAAGGTTCGTGGCCGTTGGGAATCACTTTAAGCTTTTGATTGACGGTCAAACGACTCCTTATTTTCTGTATCTTATACCCGTCGGATGCATCTGACTTTACGCTCACCTGCCTGTTGATGGCTATATCCACATGCGACACAGCTATACGAGTCGTACCAGATGATGCTAGACACCAGTAGCTCTGTCGTGCATGCCGCCTCCCCCCCGCCTGAAACTATGGACAGAATGATGCGCGCAGCAACATACGGTTCAAACATGCTCGAGAACGCGGTGCTTCACCACCAGCCGGAGCATCCACCACATCAACATCAACACCATCAAGCCCCGCAGTCCAGCAGCCCCGCGCGGCCACCTCCGCAAGCACAATTGGACATCAAGCCTCCTGAAACAGAAGTCAAACCGACCATACTGCCAAATCCGAAAAAGACTGTGCGAATTTTTGATTATGCTCAGGCGCCCTTAGTTGATGTAGTTATGTAACTAGGAGGACGATGGTGGGCCCCCTCCGGAGGGGCAGACATGCTTAGGGTGTAATGCTACTTCCACTCCAGAGTGGCGAAGAGGCCCATTGGGTGAGTCATTTCCCGCTATTATTTATCATCTTACGCTCATTACCGGTTTTCATACAGGGCCCCGCACGCTTTGTAACGCCTGTGGACTGGTTTACGCCAAGCTCGTAAGTCCCGTGTTGTGCTTATTGTTTATCAAGTTCATCTTGCCTCGGCGCAGATTAAAAAACGCCAAAGGGACAGTGGACGGAAGAAGGGCAAAAGCTCCGGCGAACCCCCTGGTGGCGACGAGCTCTCTGACGACAGTGAAAATTCCAGTGGCCAGGCCGGGAGTGAGCGGGAGATGAATAGGAGAGAGTAACGCCTGCTCACAACAGGCGTATGGCGTGTGTGCAGATTTATTGTTGTCATGCCCCATGATCGCCTGTTATCGCCTCCATTCTTATCCCACACATGTTATATTACTGCGCTTTCCATGTTCATGTTGTATATCCCACAGTTATAATGGGACCTGTGTTTCTATAGATATCTAAGGCCCTGTGTTAGTGTCAACCTGATTAATGAAGGTCTCAAGTGTACGAAGTTGTTTGCTTAATTTCACACTGTCACCCTCTTAGCAAATCAATTAATCGCTCTATATGCTCATTTTTTGCGGTAGGTTTCATATCAATCAAGCTCATTCATAGCTGTCGTCACTACCAAGCCGTTGGCATACCTTATCAGAGCTCTGAGTCCCGTCACAACCCTGACAACCTCAAACATCACTGGCACGGAATATCTCTTGATCGCGTTGTGTTGTACAGAGCAACAGTGACGTCTCAACATCTGTCAATTGTAATACTAGTCAGGCTCATAGGAATCGCACGGTGGGTCGGGAGGTTTTTCGGCTTCCTGCCAGACAAGTCTTCGCATACTGGTAAGTAGTCGGAAGCAAGACATTACCCTGAATGTGGCACCGTGAACCTGCGGGACCCACAGGACTCTGACAAACGCGATTAAGTTCGACGAAGCGAGACTAAGATCAAAAGCTTATCTACAATACCAATCAATGAGAAGCGCCATCTCGCCAGCGCTGTGGGCGGGAAGAATTGATGTTGAACCGGTTGCAGGTACATTGTAGACTTACCCAGTGCTTGACGCCACGCCACTCATGTGCAACTTAGAATGTAGGCGGTCGAAATAGGTATGTCAGTGCCATGACGATATCGAGTGTTCGAGGTCGACACTCAAATTCTGGACGCCTAAATCTCGTAGTTTGTTCGGTCACCTCGCAAGACTGATCAAGCGGCTAGCAAAACATTCGCCCAGGAAGTGCCTGATAAGATGTAAGATATTAGCCGCGAATTACAGAGGACACTTGAATAAAAGCCTCAACGGTACAGGTAGCGAATACGTTTGAGACTCGACCTGCATTTATTTGTGTCTAAAGCTGATAGGTTCGACGCTTGGTATTTCGTCCCACGAGCGCATGCTATGCTGCATTTCCTGAATCGATTGTATTGGGTCTCGTGCGCACAATAGATATGAATAGGGAATTATACCAAGCTATATCTCTTTCACCCTAATATTATCCTTATCGGGAACAGCTGCTCCTGGATGCGCCACGTTCTCGGTCTGTGGTGCTCGTCCCTCAAGAGCAAATGATTCAACTACCCAATTTATTCAGGGATCGATCTGCCGAAGATCAGCCCTATTGCCTGACTCTTAGCAAGTAGTCAGTGGCGCACCTTGGTTGATCTAGACTTCTTCGATCCTATTATCCTCGTCTTCAGAATCCACCTCCTCCACTTCTAGATTGGTACCATTTCCGCCCCCCGGCTCTGGCGCCTCATCGCTCTTGAGCAGATTGACCAATCGCTCAATGTGCTCCGAAATCTGCGATCTGGTCAATTTTGGTAATACCAGTTAAATAGCGATGCATACTTTATCAACACTTTCCACCTCGTGCGCGGCCCTCACAACTTCGTAAACTCCATTGGCACGGAGATACTCTCGACCCCACCGCGTAGTGCAGAGCAGCAGCAGAGTCTCAACATGTGTCAGCCTCAATACAGAGTCAGGTTCGCGCGTTTTGGTCGGAGGCAGAAATTGAAGGGCAGAGGGAAGCTTTTCCTGGTCGTCAAGGTCGAATTCCTCGGGTCCGGCTAGGGGCAGGAGGACATAGGGAAGAATGTCCATTCCGGGAGCTGCTGTTTCAGATGGCGGTACTGTGACCTTGGTCGTTTCTGGCGACAGGAGAGCACGATGTCCCGCGGAATTGAAGGCACAGTTTCTATTTCCCCATGTCAGTATATTTTGTTTGGAAAACCGTGACGGGGTAGCGCACTTAATCGTAGAAGTTGTACCACCGCGACGAATAGTATCTTTGTGCTCGGTGAATGGAACAAGCTTCGATAGCGGATATTCGAGGTCGGCATCCGGGCTCAGAATGCTCACAGGTTGAGGCGTTAAAAAGAATAATCGTCCGGCAGGTGCCTGATAATATGTAGGTCATAAATCGAAGCCCTGTTGTTCAGTGCCAACGGTTAGGACACATACCACTGTCAGGTTGGCAAACACGCTCGATAGGAAGTGGACTTCCCCCTTTCGCTTTCGCGTTGATGGATCTGAGGTTGGGTCGACAGTCGCACCTTCCACGAATGCATCAATAAGCAGTGGTAAAGCTAAGACCTCCTTCTCCTCCCCACTTGGGTATGGTACAGGTGCCGCACATGTCCCGCACCGTGACTGCACAGGAAACATAGGATTCGACGACTTTGGATCTAGGATCACAGGAATTTTAAGTGTAAGCAGAGAAGAGCACGCCGTCGATGACGCGGTGAGATTCGAGAGCAACATGGATGCCAAGTCTGCAAGGATGGAATCAGGGTTCTAGCCATTATTGAATAGATTAGATTAGATGCAATGCTGGGGGGAAATCACTGACTATTATATATGAAACGATGAATATGAGAAATGCGGGTTCGGAGAGAGATGAAGCTAGGAGCGGCGAGTCGGAGAGGTTGATTAGCGCACGGAACGCATCGTGAGCAGTTGCCTGGCCATATATGAGCACGAGCAAAAGGGAAGGGACCGTGGTACACACTATTAGATCGCGGCAAAGCACCTTTAGATCGCGAATGATCTCATTTTCCTTGGGCTTGTTCAGCCCCCCAGTTTTGGCACCCGAGAAAAAGATGTTCCTCTGTGGAGAGCCTTTGGGGGTGTACCCGACGAGATGTGATAGTGCGCTTTGGCGCACAGAGGGATTACGATCACGGAGAAAAGAGATAAGCTGGAGTCATATCAGTCCAATTTGTCGAGTGGTGTCGAAGATTCTGACCTCTCGAAGTTGCGCCTCCATCGTAGATAGATATGAGGAGGAAAAGATGATAAATTGCAAAAAATATTCAGGTGTAGTACTAGCTGGCACTGCATAATTTAGTGATACCGGACTGCCACCGGCAGTGAGCTCGATGCTGCTTACGCCGTGACCATCGTCGTCGAGACTGTCTGGGGCCTTCCATGACCGGTTACAACCTGACGCGCATCGTCGACGACATCCTCGAGCGCTTCGCAAGCGACGACAAGAACAGTCCCTCGTTTACTGTCCATCTTCATCCGGAATACTGGACGCTAAACAATGGATCCAAGTTCCTCTACAACAACCCTGTGGCGGTCCGTTCCAGTCTCTCTAGTCTGTCCCTCATTTAACAAAATTACCAGTCCTTGTTGGACGATATACGTGCACACCGCATACCGGTGGACTTTCTAGAGTTGTTCGACGCTGCGGGCGTGCCTTTCTACGACGGTATGTCATCTGTCTCCCTTGGGCTGCCTCCACCGATGCGATTACTGAAAGCCGTCAATGATTTAGGCTGCATGGTGGTCGAACTTCTCGACTACCGGCCCGTCAAACCCAAAGAACCCGCGCTGGAGCAACCGGAACGTACGCTTGTGGTACTGCACGCCAACGCCGAGACGCTTTGGGCGGATATATGTCTCCTGAACAAGAAGCACGAGAATAAGCTTACCGATCAGGGCGCGGTCGAGCTTGAGGCTTCCTTACTTGTAAGCTTGTCCATTGAGTCATGCGCGGTATCCGCGAAATCGTCTAAAGCGCTACAGATGGCGACTGCCCCCCCACTATGCCTTGATCCCAACCCACACCTAATGCGCATCGCGAATGCTGTGTTGCGCGCATCCACACCGACTGTTCCCGTGTCGCTCAAGCGTAAGGCTGCGGTGCTGGACAGCGAGGATGCTGAGACAGACAAGGCTCGAAGAGCAAAGCTCATGCAGTACATGAACCCGCGGCAGCATCGGTCGCATGCTCCCAAGTACGCTCTTCTATGCCCATAAATATTACCTCGATCTAACTGATGGTCTATTATCATAGTTATCGAATATTGGACATATTGGCCAGCCGACGAACGGATACCACGAATCACCAGCAACAACCTCCTATACCCGCACCACAGCAACCAATACACCCCAGCCTCCTCGCCCATCCCACGAATTCCAACCCAAATTCTTTCCAGAACCACATACCCCCTCAGCTGCCGCAATCTCATCAGCCTGCACAATCTCAACACACACAGCAAACACCCCAACAACACCATCAGCCTCTATCCCTGCAACAGCAGCAACATCCGGGGCAGCACCTGCATCAAGCAGTGATGATGGCTCCTTCTACGTCACAATCCTCTACCGCTGCCTCCGACACGAGCGCGAGTCAGAAGAACACACCGAAGAAAAAAAGGATAGTCAATGGCTCAGAAGTGCCAAGCTCGACGCCGACGCCTGTGAATGGTGGTCAACCACCAAATATGCAACATCTGCAACCGAATGGTCAAGGGCAAGCGATAAACCCATACATGCAGATGCAATTTCAGAATATGACGAACATGGTCAATGCGAACGGAAATGCTCATCACTCTCCATCGCCTGCGCCGCCCCAAAACATGCAGCAGCAGGCGTATCCACAAGCGCTTACGCCATCTCAACCTGGGCAGCAGCAGCGACCGCCTCAACAGTCCGGGCAGCAACAAACTCCACAGCAGGTCAAATTTCCGCTCCCAATGCCTGGCGCAAACTTCCTCCAGCCGCCGCCACCGCGCAAGGGCCCGACCCCAAGCCCGCAGCAGCAGCAGCAGAATCCTCAACAACCTCAGAATCCCCAACAACCACCACAGCAGCAGCTGAATGCGCAACAACAACAACAGCAAGCCATGATATACGCACAACATCAGATGATGCTTCAAGCACGGCAGGCCGCGGCGACGAATGGGCGTGCAACCCCCCAGCAACCCATGAGTGCGGCACAGGCGCAGGCTGCTTCACTAAGAAGCAGCCCTCGCGTCGGCAGTTCGCCAATGCCCGCACAAGCGCAGGCGCTTCCCCAGCACCCACAACAGCAGCATCCGACTACACAACAGGCTCAATTCATTCATCATATGGCTCAGACGCAACAGGGCCAGGGCCAATACTCAAACGTGGCGCACCTTCGCGCTGCCCAGCAGCACCCACAGCAGCACATGGACCCAGCAGCACAGGCGATGATGGCCCAGGCCCAGGGGTACCCAGCCATGTATTCCTATCCCCCGCCCAACTATCCTGCACAGGGAGGTGTTCAAGGGAGGATGCAATACTCCTGGCCAGTCAACTCGATGATGCCGGGCGTTGGTCGAGGGATGCCGGTGGGTATGGGGGCTATGACGGGCATGATACAGGGGCAGAAGGCGGTGCCGGGGCAGGGTGCGATGCAACGATAGTGGGGGTTACTTATTTTGTCTTGTTAGGACCGAGCAGCGACTGTAAGTGCTGCGTGTATATCTATGTCTATCCTCTATTTTACTGTATTCTAGTGAGTGTCAAATTTTCGAAGAGGTGGTTGCGGATGTGCTGATGCCGTATATTCTGCAGTACCATTGTTTTGCGTTGGTGAAGAACGCCGCGAACGGCGCAATTACAGCATTAGTTGCGAGGGCAGGTGAGAACTCAGTGCGTTCCGCCTCGCCCATCGATATTCATTATATGATCAGTATCCTTCATTGTCTCGAGCCCCAAGATCAAATGTTCTAGGAGTACTTTAGAAGGTCCTAGTATGATGTCGCCTTGCTACCACTCCGCAACACGCTGGTTGAGCAAAGGTTATGACAAATCGTCGTGTTGCAACCATTGCGCCCCAACAGACCAACGCGATACAGCTGTTATACGTGGAGCCAGAGCTCCAAGAACTTGGAGACAACCCCGCAACGCCCTCGTCGTCCAGCGAACCAACTGACATCCGCCCATATCGGGTATGTCCGTGACCATTTTGGGCGCCTTCTTCAATTTATGTTCATTGCCATCTGATGGAGGGCGTAGCATATTCGCCGTCAAGGCATCTGTCTCTGGCATATATAAGGACTTCCAATAGGTCTAGTTTCTTCAGACGACTTTCTTAGCCGCCCTCAACTCCTTCCAATTTCTTTCCAGTCGATCTGTGATCGTACTCTTTTCTTCACTTGTATCCTTGACCTCATCTCTTGCTGGCCAAGTCACCCACTCGCTCTCTAATATCAAAATATATCCATCCGCAACATAGCCAAATAATACACGATGCGCTTCCAATTCACGCTGCTTCCCTTCGTGGCGTCTCTTGCGAGCGTAGTGCTTACTGCGCCAGCTCCTTTGCACGCTGTCCTTGTAAGTCCTTGTTATCTTTCATGCAAATTCCTGCCTGAATCATGCCCTAGGCCCGAGCAGCTGAAGTTTCTGATTCGACCAAATCAACTACCGGTGCGAATACCACAGCGCTCGGTGGTGCTACCAACTCTTCATCGACAGCGAATACCACTGCTCTCGGCGCGGGGACTGCTGCTGCTGCTCCTTCGGAATCGGCCGCAGCTGGCGCTGCCGCGGCTGGCAAGAAGACTACGGCGAAGGCGGCGAAGGGTGATGCGAAGAAGGCAGCGGCAGAGAAAAAGAAGGAAGCTGCAACAGAGAAAAAGAAGAAGGAAGCTGCAGCAAAGAAGGCAGCAGCCGCAGCCGCTGCCGGATCCGCTGCCAACTCGACTGCCGCTGCCGCTGCCAATTCTACAGAGGCTGCGGGGGCCTCTGTGGTGAACGCTACTGCCACTGCAGCAGCTGTGACGTCCACCGTGACAGCTTATGCGTCGAATACAACCTCTGCTGCGAACTCCACCGTCACTTCTGATTCCACCGAGGCGGCGGGGGCGTCTGGGTCTGCCGCAAACACGACCGCCACTGCTGCTGCTGTAGACTCGACTGTAGTCGCAGCTGGCGCGGCAACCGCGGCCACTGTTATCGGCTTTGGCGCAGAATCCACTGTAGCTGCTGCGTCCCCCACGGGCGTTGTGAATGAGCCATCGGGCCAAGTATCTTCTGAGTCTATTACTAGGTCCGCTGTTTTATTACCTCCATTGTCGTGCTGCATAGCTGATCTATTCTATTGTGGCAGACGTTTTGCGAGGCGCGCCCTCTATGACCGAGTAAATGTTCTATTTGCTTGAGCTTGAAGTGTCGAGTGTTCGCCATCGCGTAGAATATATTCGCTCTCTGCAGCCCATGTATTGATATCCTTTGTTCTCATTGAGGCTGCATTGCTCACATATACTTGCACCTGGATTGATCACAATGGTATTGTTATGGCTCATGTTCAATCATAGACAACAGGATGAGTTGGGCATAAACAATATTAATAGCACCATCGTGCCTTTATTATTACTAAGCGCCCAGTCTTCGAATATCTGTGCACGTGCGCTTTCACATCGTGGCTGACAGCGATTATTTCAAGTTAGTACTCGAGTCTCGAGTGTTCTTGTTCTTTGTCTTGTTCTTCGGGCTCTAGGACCTCCATCGTTTCGTCGTTGTCTCCAAATCTTCCGGTTCTCTCCACGAGCTGTATAAATGGCTTGGGGGCTTTGGGAGATAGTATCTTCGAGTCATTCCGTGTCTGTGGAATGTGGGGTGATCGATATCCAGCAGCAGGTGACGGACCGTCTCTTGTGCCAGCTTGCATACCGTACAAATGGGTGAGTTCGTTGCTATATTCTGAAGATGTTTCTCTGGCGGAGTGCCCTGAACGCAGCTGAATTTATAACGCCCCATGTCCTTTCGTAATCTCCGCATGTGCTTTGTCGTGGCATTGATGGGTCGACTCATTCCAACATCGCCTACTGCACAAAATCCGCGACATACTCTTTCTCAGATAGGCAGCGCTGACTCTCCGCTCTAAGACATTGTTTCCCCCCGGTCTGCTTGGTCTGTTTGATGATTCTAGCTGCTGCCACTAGCAAGCTCGCACTTATACGAACCATGTGGACAATTTTGCCAATCATGTCCCTCCATTCGAAAGCCACAAGCATATTCAATCCCCTCACTATAGCTTACTCTGCTGCGCGGATGATAAACGAAAAATTCAAACGGTGCAACAAACGGTACGATACTGAGACTGGACAAGAGTGTACTGCTCAAACATTTCCTACTAATTCATCGAGCTTGTCTCACTTAAAATCGCGAAATCCCGTCCTTGCTAAGAATCTTCCCCACGTCGGCATCTCTTTCCCCCTCCACAACACTCTTGAGAAGCTTTCCGCCGATGCTCGGGTGCTGACTACCCATCTCCGACACCTTCTCCCGCATACCTCCCAGATCAGTAGTCAGGAACCCGGGCCCGACACACCAGACCTTCACCCCATCCGCCTTCAACTTGTGGTTCCAGTCGAGCATCAGCATGTTGAGCGCCGTTTTGCTGCAACGGTATCCAATCGTCTCGAATTCCACCTTCTTTGGCCACCCAGCTGGCTGCGGCGGCGTGGGGAAGTACGCCTCGCTTGCCTGCGTGATCTGGGAGAGGCCGGCCACGAAGATCAGGCGCGGGTCGGTCGACTTGAGCAGGAGCGGCATGAATGTCCAGGTCAGGACCTGCGTGCCGGCGGCGTTCACGTCGTAGGCCTTGGTAAAGGAGTCGCGGAGCGAGACTTTTCCGGCGACGAAGGCGCCGTCGAAGGCGGCCCCTGGGAGATGTTAGCTCGCGGAATGATATGGTATATCTGGCGATGACGTACCGGCATTGTTGATGAGGGCGTCGATGTGCCCTGGACTGGCCTTGACTTGCTCGAACGCCTTCTCAATTGACTCGTCGCTGGTGAGATCGACCTGGACCGCTTCGACAGTGTTGGTCGACCCTGGACATTCCTTGTGGAGTACCTCAATCGCGAGCTTGGCCTTCTCCAGAGAGCGACTGCCGAGAAGGACGTGGTAGGGCTTGTCGGACTCGAGAAACGCCTTGACGGTCTCGTAGCCGATGCCGTTGTTGCCGCCAGTGACGAGGATAATCTTTGAGGATGCCATTGATGCTGGTGTGAATCAGTGTGAATTGCTGTCAGTTCGCTGATTTGTTCATTTGCTTTATACCAGGTGAGCCTCTACCCACTGTACATCCGCTGTACATCCCAGTGCCTCGAGAGCCCCTGTGACTACGTAAGAGCCTGGCGTAATCAAACACGAATCGGTAAGCTGGCCTCGGACCAAGAGTGGGTCTTATTGAGCACGACGACACCTGACAAGTCACGACACCCAAATTGCCGCGCACTAGTTCATCTCACCACCCGTCATGCATCATGGCTCTGGTCTCATGAGCTCCCATTCGAAATATAAAGGATACATCACTTTGCAGAAAGCATTAGGGTCATATCGACCCATGTTTCTATATTAGGATCAGCCAATATCAACACCAGTGCGTGACTGTGGCGTATGTTGGCCTCTTGCGATCCATCAAGAGCATGAATATCAGCTCTCCTAGGTTTCGAAACACTTGAATGCTACTCTTAGACCTGTAGCCCACTCTAAACGTATATCTCGGCCTTCCATGGAAATACTGCTCACTCAAATGCGCAGGGAAGAGCCGGATACCTGGCAGAGGCTTTGATGGCCACGTCGAAATTGAAAGTGAAACAGAATATCTCTCTTATTAATATCTCTCTTATTTATCTTTATTGCAATGTCTACAAGCTAGGTGGCTCGCTTAATCAATCTCATCTGGATAGCGTAAACCTCGAAGACCAAGTCATCCTGCGATAATATGCAGGCGCATTTGCCATTCCAGTGCCATAAGCATTGTATCTACATCGAAGCGTCCGCGCTATCTGCCTTGTACAAAACCACGCATTGATTTTTGCGCAAGACTAGATAGTGTTCAGCTTCTTTGCTAAGGCTGTGGCATGAAATGAGGGCGATTGGTTATCACGGGAGGTTTGTTCGATTTTATCGAACTTTTCTGGCTAGCAGTGCTACTATACTGGACTTATCATTACCAACTTCAACCTTGTTGTTGCTTTCACATCTGCTGCGCTAATGTGTCTGTCAGCTCTGCATGCTTAATATTGTAACAATGGCTTGTGCATACTTAATATTCCCCTTCACTGGATTTATGGTTAGTATTGTATCGGACAAGTATAGTTTCGAAAGTACGAGTACAGTGGTCGAGGTTCGAAAGCAAAGAGTGACAGCAGATGACAGCTGTCAAGTATTCTCGGTACGCGCCAGCGTGACTTGCTTTGACTCCTTCGGGAACTGAATATTAGACCTGCATCTCGCATGCACCTCTTTCCCCATTCCCTCCGTGCATCCCTCCTTCGCCTCTCCATATCTCCATCTCAAATAATTCAGAGACCCGGCCACATCCAAGCCAGATACAAAGGCGTATCCGTGCTCCGCCGCCGAAAGACCCCGCACGTCCTCATCGACCTCGACGAAGATCCGTACCCATACCTGCGCAGCATCATGGACCCCGCCCGCCAGCAGCCCCGGCACGCGCAGAAACGCGGCTCGCCGCGCAATTCGCCCGAAGTACGGACGAGCAAGACGATGAGCTGGATATTGAGGCATGGGGCGCAGAAGGAGGGCGTGAAGATGCGCCCGGATGGCTTCGTGCTCGTGAATGATCTGGTGCGTTATGATCTGTACTTGAAGGGGAAGTAGAAGAATGCTGATAGCGAGAACAGTTAGCGAATGGCAGGATGCACGGCCAGACGTTCTTCGACATCGAGCAAGTGGTGAAGAACGATCCGAAGGGGCGATACAGTCTCATCGAGGAGTCGGGCGTGTGGTACATAAGGGCCAACCAGGGCCATTCTATCAAGGTATTCACACATTTCATTTTCCGCACCTATTTATACGGGCTGATAGCTCATACTGGCAGACCGTTAATATGGAGCTAGAGCCGATAACATTCGCAAAGCAGGTCCCCATGGCCGTACATGGGACAAATCTAAAAGCATGGGAGTCCATACGTACGTCTATTTGTCCTATTACTCTAAGAGCTGAAAACCAAGTTCATCCCGGTGGTATGCAGAAACCCAAGGCCTCTCGCGTATGAACCGCAATCACATTCACCTGGCGCAAGGCGTCCCTGGCGACGCGGTCATCAGCGGCATGCGCAACTCCTCCCAGATCCTCATCTACATCGACCTCTCTGCTGCACTCGCGGCCGGGCTGAAGTTTTTCCTTTCTGCGAACGGCGTCGTGCTCTGCGAGGGCCCGATTGGTCCACAGTTCTTTGCGCGGGTGGAGAACAAGGACCGGGTTCCGCTAAAGGGGTGGGAGGGTGCAGCGGGACCAGGAAGGGAAGCGAGAGCAGTATTGAGCGAGGGCATGGACGCCGGTCCAGCGCCTGTGACGGAAGGGCGGGACAAGGCGAGGCCGAAAGCTGCGAGTGCAGCAGAGAGCACCCAATCTAGGGATGCCGGCGGAGATGTGCTTGCAGACAGGTTGGAGCACGTCCAACTGAAATAAAACGCGTCTCGATTATCGAACGGCGCTGTTCACTCGACCTTGCATCCCGGTGACCAGATGGGACTACTCGGTGGAAGATGTAGCTGCCGACACTAGGGCGCTCATGACGATGGCACCTCCGGTCCACCTTGGAGCTTGCAGGTAGTGAGGCTTTCAGGACGACGAGTCTCTTCGAGTAGTGAACATGAATCTATCGACGAGTAATAGACTTATGCTAGGTATCAAACACTTATACGTTGTTGTCAAAACATTGCCTTCCCTGAATTCCGCGTTTCGCCCCGACTTTGCAAGAGACTCTTGCGGAATTCAAGCGCTTTTCAAACCGTCTTTGTACAAATTCAGAACGAATGAATTGCGATAATGCGACACTAGCTATGGCTACAATGTGGACAACTAGTAATATGCCTGACAAAATGGACGGGAGAGCACGGCTGCTCCCTTACGACGAAACATCAATGTAAATCGTGTAGACACCCCTCAGGCTCGCGGAGGGGCGTGAGCATCGAGCTCGGGCGTTGGCGTTGCAAACGTTCACGCATATCGGTCAAAAAGAGCGCGGCGCGCGAAGCGGCGCACGGTGTCGGCGGTGACGGTCGGCAGCTTGGTCAGGTGTGCACCGAGGATGGTCAGCTCGCCATCGCCGGCAGCGCCAGAGGGAAGGGCGGTGGAGTTGGTATCACCGGTGGGTTGAGCGGTAGAGTTACCGGCGGAAGCAGCAGCAGCAGCGGCAGCGGCAGCCTTCTTCCTCTCTTCCTCCTTCTTCTTCTCGGCCTTCTTCTTCTCGGCCTCCTTCTTCTTCTCGTCGCCCTTACCCGTCTTCTTCTTGTCGCCCGCACCTGAGGTGGAGTTCGAGGAAGAGGAAGAGTTGGATGCGAGCTGGTGGGCGTTGGAGGTGGTGCCAATCTTGCCTATGGTGCCGTTTCCGGTCGAGTTGTGGTGGGGAATGACAATCCCTCCGCTCGCAGGGGAGAAATGCGGCCTGCCAGTGGAGTTGGTCGAGTTCGAGCCCTCGGGGACCAAAAGCGGGATCGTCGAGTTGGTCGTGGAGTTCACGCCAGTTGGTGGGGGGTTCAACGTGGACGAGTTGGAGATGATGGGCTCAGGGAGGATGACGGCACCCGAGGCGCCGCTCAAGTTCGGGTTCGTCGCCGGAGTCACGGTCTTGATGGTGGATCCACGACGGTTCTAAGAGGGGGAAAACGAGGTTAGATCAAACCCGGACACACGAGAGAAGATAGTCTCACAAGAGCAGGCGCAGCGACAATGGGCGCGGGCGCGGCGAATGCCAGGCCGGCAATGGACGCGACGAGAGAGAGGAGAGTGAATTGGAAGCGCATCTTGTTATGTGGTTTCGTGGAAGGATGTGGATATGTGTGTGTTGAACGGGCTAGCGAGCGCACGACAGAAAATGAAAGTGGATGGATGGGAACGGAGGTTGCGATCACAGATCGACTGTCGAGGTACGTGGAGAGGAGGGAGGGGAGGGGAAAAGACGGAGGGAGGGAAGGAGGGCGGCCAGAAAATTGGTCTTAGGAAAACAAAGCACCACCAGCACTGCTCTTTATACAACGGCGCCGGCGCTGTGCGGTAAGGGACACGATGGACAGCGCTGATTGGGAAGCAAGCGCCGTTGATGTCTGACAGGACAAGGGGGCGGTGATTAGGCCCCAAAAGGCAAAAAATGTTCCGCATATAGACGTTGCCACCTCGGTTGCTTGACGACGACGACGTCTCCACGCCGTCGAATCCTTAAATTAACCGGGGTTTGGAGCGCGCACATGTGTCTATAATGGAGGGTGCTCATCACGCAATTCACCCGTAAATAGTCGAGAATGACAGTGCGCAGTTCTTTAATTGTGGTAGCGGTGGCACAAATTTAGCCCTGTCGACAACAGGTCGACCTTGTGAAGTTGTGCACAACCAAAGAAGACTCGCAACTTGCAAGGATCTTCAGCTCCAGTAGTGAGCACTGGTATTGCGTAGGAAAAATAGCCCGCTCAATGGATCGCGCCGCGTGCGCAGCGTACGCGGGATCCTGGTTCGCGTTCCAGACAGGCGGTTCCCTTCAAAGGACATAACTGGGCAATCACCGAGACCACAGCCGACCTAGCGAATGGTTGCCTCGTGGTCCTTACATTGACACAAGCATGCGCATTTGATCAGTGGGCGCTCTGCAGAGCATCGATGAGCACCCACCGTTATCCACCAGAAGCGACTGAGGAGGTTCGCGAGCACGCAGAAGGCGACTCTGGATGGGCTGTCGACAGGGTCAACATCGAAAATTTTAGATGAACGTTGTGCGGTTTGCATACTGCGCCACCGTTTCGTAGCTACAGGGCGCTTTCTTGGTTCGTTTGAGGTTATTCAGTAAGTTCATTTCAATCCTTGAGACCTCAATCGGCTGGCTCGAGGACAATGAGTTAGGAGAACCCTAGTCACCAGGGAGAGGGAGAGGTCATAGGACAACAAGAGACTCTAAGAGACTTAAAAACTTTACAATTTCGTTGTCGTGAAGGATTTGAGAGTGATATATAAGTATCGCTTGATTTGAGTGCTTCTGAGGTGATTGCACATAATTGTTGACAATAGGCACTCTGGCTAGAATGAACACGAATATTTAGAGCCTCGAATGTCACAGCTTGATCACGACATGGCCGGGTGTCTCGCAGGCTGGGACTGGCGATTAACGGCGGCAATCCTTAACAATAGTAGTACTGTGGTGTTGAGTTCCGTCAGAGCAAGGGTGGTGAAGCGAGTAGTGTAACTTGCAATTGAGTCAAGCTCGAGACATAGCAAAGATAACAAAAAAATTCAAGACGCGCTGTCCGCCCGGCGGATCGCGGCCGGCCTCGGCCCACCTTGCGCAACTTTTAATTTATCAGTGCCATTTCGTCGTGGTAAATGCTCTCTATTATCATACACTCATTCTATAATACACTATTGATACACATGCACTCCCCAGGCCCGTCAATAACTTGATTAAGCACACTGGTGATAGCATAGCTCCGCTTAGGCGCAGCTTATTAATCGTTCTCTTCAAAGTGCTCGCGACAGTACGGACTGGCATATCGCACAGACTTGCCCTTGAAGAACAACCAAAAGGGTATCGGTACGAGCAAAAGACTGAGGAACGCGAGTAGGCACGTCGCCCATTGATTGCCGAGCTAATCAAATCAATATCACATCAGCCCAGGTGGAGTGTCTGTAGGGGAGCACTTACTGCAACATACATCTGCTTCGCAACTGGAAAAACACAAAGTCAGTGATAATAGTAGATAAGGAAAGGTGAAACTCACATAGCGGGAAAACAGCACCAGCGATGTTGCGCACCATCACGACACCCGCCAACGAGCTCGCCGAATAATGGCCATAGCCGTCTACGACCTGTCAACAATATCAGCACTTTACATTACGGACAAAAAAAATGGCCACGCACATAATTTAGAATCGCCATGATGATAATGTAAAACCCAATCCCGAACAGCGTGAACCCGATAATGGGCGCGATCCACGGAATCGTCGGATATGAAGTCCATGCTGCAATGAATAGCCCGATGGGAAGGAAAAATATCCCATAAAGCGACGAGCCCCAGCGAGACTCAGGGTCGGACTGGCCACCATTCAGCGCAAGGCGCGAGCGGTAGAATCGTTCTTGCAAAGGCTGGGTAGCGAAGCCACTGTGATAGAAGAGTTAGCAAAGGACAGGTGAGGCAAAGGGAGGGTATGTACATGAACGCTCCAACGACGAAAGATGCGTATGTGAGGTTCACGACACCTACGTGCGTCCATCCATGGCCGTCATTACCTGGTCCAAATACGAGCGGGAACGCCTCGCTGTGGTTGGTTTTCGTCAACAACCATATCAAGAAGAGACGGTGAATAATACGCACTTGGCGAGGAAGATGATCCCGTAAGTCAGCCCGTTGATCAGCGCCGAGAAGTACGTGATCTGTATACTCATCAACACCATACCACGCAGAAGGCGGGAGACAAAACGAACCGGCTCGGTGAACAGGAACTTTATCGGCCGCAGGAGCGACACCTTCCACAACCGACCCGCGCTACTCCGGTCTTGCTCATGCGCGGCGTAGATGTTCAGGTTTCCCGTTTCAGCGCGGAGCCGCTTGGCCTTCTTCATCATAACTATACCCAGCTGCAATTAACATCACTCTCGAGGAAGAAGAGTTAAGGTGAGCTCACTGATAGTACTCCGCGTCTCGGGCAAGAAAAAGTAAATAATAAACCAGAACGCGCCAAAGATAATAAGGTACACCCAGAATAGCCAGCGCCACCCCTTCTCCTGAGCGATGAACCCGCTGACGACGTTGCCAAACGGCGGCCCATCCGTTGAGGATAGCGCGTAGATGCCCACCGCGTACCCGCCTTCGTCGCGGCCGAAGAGGTCGTGCACAACGCCACCAGTGTTGGCGAGGGGGGTGGAGCCAAAGAACCCCTGGAGGAAGCGGCACACAAGCACGGTGGTGATATTCGGGGCAAGCGCTAGGGGGATTTGGAAAACCACGAAGAGAGCCCAACAGATAAGATCTACAGAGGCCACGAATTAGTATTTGGCACAACAGAAGATAAGAAAAGTTAGGGGAGGTGGAACTAACAGACGGGTCTGCGGCCATAGAACTCGCTGAGCGGCGCGACTAGCCTGTGTGGACCTGGTTAGATGAGAATACAATGAAGGCAAAAGTGATGTACATTGGACCAAATGCAAAGCCTAACTGAATACAACACGAAAAGTCAGCTTATTGAACGAAAAAGGTGAAATTAGCACGCACGATGAACGTCGATAGCCCGAGTGTCCCAATCTCGTCCGAAACGCCAAACTCCTTGACCATCTCTGCCGTCCCCGTGGAATACCCACTCACACATATTGTCACCTGTCTCTCAATTAGTGTGTATTCAAGGTCGTTATGGAGCCAGACTGAAGGCGCACCAGGTTGTTCAAAAAGCTCGCCAGTATCACTATTCCATACCGCTTCCACGCGGGCCAGCTACGCGGCGAGTCGGGGTCACCGCGCGCGCTCTGGATAAGCACCTGACCATTCTTTGTATGCGACACGACCGCGTGCGCGTCTAATATCTTCTGGTGTACAAGAGGGTCGCTATCAGCGAAGTGCTGCCCATCGACCGTCGGTGCGGCTGACTCGTCATGCGTGCCGTTCGAGGGCGTTTTCTCCTTGTGTGATATTTCAGCTTGGGGTTCGGGTTCTCCATCGTGGGGGGTGGACATCGTGGATCTCAGTGGTAATGGTGGAGGAGGAGCAAGGAAAGGAACGGAGTGCACCAGTGGATATGTTTAGGGATGAACCGAAACGACTTCGTGACGTCACATAATATGTGGTAAGCATCTAAAATCATGCGCGTGACTAGAGGGGTGAACCGTCGAAAGTTCGGCAGACGATGCGATGGAGAAATTATCCTGCAGCAATGATATTGCTAATGGTTTGTGGGGAAGATGATTTCACCTGTTGATAGAAGCAGAGAACGCATGTGATCCATCTGGGAAATTGACGTCGACGCGTGTCTAATATTGGTCGTACGTGATATCGATGGCTCAGTAGAGTGAACCCAAGGAAGAAGTGTAGGGCGAAGCTGCGGATAGAGGCGCGTTTGAAGGATGAAAAGGGAGTCGGGAGGTAAAGGGAGTCCCCGATCATTGACAGTGATACTTACAGTAGGACGAGCGTGCCAACACGGAAGGACTCATGACGACGCATCATCTGATAAAGCATGAAATTTCACCCTTCAATTGCAAGCTTCATGCGAATTGGCGACCAAAAGAGAGCTGGTCATGGTGGTCAAGGTTCAAAAAGCGTTGACAGGCTGTCATGCACGTCAGCTTGATGTCAATTATCTACACGGACCTTTTCTTCGAGCCTCACTCTTTCCAACTGACCACCACTTCCATTTACTACTTGTGTTTTATCTCTGAGAATCCGGTTGCCTAGCCTGACGTCTAAAAATGCTTTCCTTTGACAACTCCCACTCTCTCAACTCCAATCGTCGACTGTCGCGTCGTGCAAGCCTCAAGAAACTGAATCGAACTGCCTCTCTCCAACGCCGCATTACAGCAAACCAGTCGTCCCAATATCAATCGCCTCAACTACCCTGTGAAATCCTCGACCGAATTATTGAATTAGCTCTGGAATCGTCTCATAACTTTCAGGCCATAGCATCGTTTACTCTAGCCTCCTCAGTCTTCCGTCAGATCGCTCTGCGCCGTTTCTTCAAGATTCTCTGTGTGCCGACATCAGCCGCTTGGAGCAACGTACATGCACTCTTTGAAAGCATTCACGTGCGCGCCAGCTCTACTGCAGGGGCGCCGTATCTCTGGGTCCGGTGCGTTGTCTACATGTATGCGCATATATATGCTCTAACCAATCTTCAGGGAGTTGTCGGCTTTGTCAGGCTCGATAAACATGTTTTTAGCTCCCTTCCAAAACCTTCGCTCACTTTCTATCGACTTCATACACGAAGGTCTCGCTACCCAACATACCTACATCAAACTCTTCTTGGACCTCAAGGCACTCGATAGACTGGAAAGCCTGCAGCTTGTCTCGCTTTGTCGCATTGACGTGCCTCTTATTAAGATTGTCGCCAAATGCTTTCCGTCTCTCCATACTTTGCAGCTAAGCTGTACTGAACGTCTCGAACCGTCTTGCTGCTGGGTTTGCTTTGAAGAGGCCGCAAGTAGCGTGATCCATTCACCCATTCCCGACATGTTTGCCACCTCTGCTGATCTTGCGGTTCGTTCAACGAGCCTGTCTAATGGCTGTTGTGCTTCTGACTGACAGCTCGTGTCACGTCACCGCAGCGAGCCTTCGCTGTAGCCCTCAAACCTCTAAGCAAACTTGTACATCTTCATTTAGGAATCTTCCTTTCTAGCGAGAACATGCTCATCCAGCATATCAACCACGAAATGCACGCTGACGACGTGGAGTCGTATGGACCCGAAGACTGCCCAACCTGCCAAGACGACGACGGCCTGTACACCCTCGTACGCTCCAATGAGCGTGAAGCCTGCATCATTCTGGCGAGGAGTCTGCGAATCCTGAAGAGTGTTGGATGGAGCTCTTTTTTTCCAATCAGTCGGTGGGCGGACAAGGCAGCAATCAGCACTGAAATTGGAGACCCTTGGCGAGCGACAAGCATTCACATCCTACGGCAAAATGGAAGGATAAAGGCGAGGAGTAAGCCTTGGTAGATGGGGCGAGCTCAGACACTAAGGAGCTTGAGGTTGGCTTGAAGGGTTACTCCAACTCGTGTTATGTACTCGAGTAGTGAAATTCGACTTACGTAACTAACTAGAGCCAACGCATATCACATGACTTAATTGCTCTTCTCTCCTTCCCACCTTCCCAACCAGACTTTGCACAGAGATGAGTGCGCACGCTACCTCTGATGCGACGAATGGCTCTGCAAAAAGTTCCTTATCTGAGAAGCCATCGAAATATAGACGCGAGGCCTATGCTTTGCAAGTACAGGCGTTTATAAATGCGGCAGACGAAGTAGATATTGACGAAGAAATCATCGATGATATACTGGATGGCTTCGACGGACCGATTCGAGGGCTAGATGGAGATGATGTGGACGTCGAATCTGAAGAAAATTGCAATGCTCCAGCTGGCGCAGATACTTCTGAACAAGAGGAAGAGGCCGACGCTGAACCAGAAGGAAGTGAAGAGGACCCTGACGACGAACGGGATCGACTCGCAGATCAAGAAGAAGGTGTGGTACCTCACTTGGTAGTCTACATACGTTTCGGGAGGACTACTGTTAACGGACGTTCATCATGCATAGTTCGAACTGCGTGGACACCCCAAGAAAAGCGGGGTATGGCCCACCATCTGAAAGAGCACGGTGATTATTTAATATTGCCCATCTTCTTGAAATGCCTTATTGGTTCTGACTTTCTCGTGATTCAGGAATGATTTCATTCATCTCAGAATATGCTATCAAACGAAATATTTCAGTTGCAAAGCTTCTGCTTGCATTCGACATACACTTGGTTTGTCTTTTTACGGGCTAGCTGCTTTTGCTACGACGAACCTCCCATCCCTAGAGCCCGCAACTGTGCAACAAGCATCCCAAGACGATGCTCTACTTTCTCAAGGTTGTATTATCGCGCGAGTGAGCTGACGGTAAAATTCTGATTGATTATATTTTGCTAATGGATTATGGCTTGATAGGTTACATATGCGCGAGAAACTGCCAGAATATAACACTGTTGAAGATGTGGTGAACCTCATTCGCAAGTCTACACGAGTTGTTGTTCTTACCGGGGCGGGAATCAGTTAAGTCGTGTCACGATAAATCCTTATAGCTTCTCACGCGGATATTGCAGGTGTGTCGTGTGGTATTCCCGATTTTCGGTCTCGCGACGGACTCTATGCCTCGTTAAAAGAGACAGGGGAGTATGATCTTGACGACCCACAACAGATGTGCGCGACTGCTTCCTGTTGTTACATCCGCCTTTCTCAATTGGCCTTGTAATTTCAGGTTCGATATAGAGTATTTTAGAGAAAATCCAGCCGGTGAGTCTCGTTTGAACCGTAGGATGATGTCAAAGTGCTAACCGACCCGTTAGTATTCTAGTAAGCATGGAAATATCGATCCGAGACACCCAATTAACCATTAAACTGCAGCTCCTTTGCTAGGTAACATTCCTGCCGTGCCTTGCAAAGTAGCTGCCAACCTTTAGTCAGAAAAATTTACCCCTCGAATTTTACTCCTTCCCCCTGTCATCGATTCATCAAGTTGATGGAAGACAAGGACAAGGTGAACACTGCTGTTTTCATTCTTGCGGCTTGGGTTGAAATCGAAATATTTCTATTTTCTAGCTTCTTCGTGTACGCAGCACAATTAGGTTTGATCTACTGCGCTGCTAACCGTGTCGCTTGCAGAACTATACCCAAAATATAGACACGCTAGAGACACTGGCGGGCGTGACGCGCGTTCTTCAGTGTCACGGATCGTTTGCCACGGCTTCGTGCATCAAATGCAATACGCGCGTCCCGGGAGCAGCAATCGAGGACGATATTCTTAACCAACGAATTGCCATCTGCCAAACCTGTCCTATTAAGCCACCGCCTCGCCCGAAGAAGAAAGGAAAGAAAAAGAAGAACGCTTGGGGTGGCGGCACTTCCAGTGAGGACGAGAGTCGGACAGCATTTCAGCCAGGCATCATGAAGGCAAGATCTCCTCGCTGGGTAAAAAGTGTAAATTTGTTAATGGGCTTCGCTTGGATGGGACTACAGCCTGATATCACTTTTTTTGGAGAGAAGCTCACCGATAGCTTCGAAAAGGCACTCAAAGAAGACCGAGAGAAATTAGATCTTCTTCTCGTTATAGGCACTTCGCTCAATGTCGCGCCTGTCTCAGATGTAGTGGGTGCGCCGATATTCTACTATTTTAATGAGGATATCTTGATGACGGCATCGACAGCGCATGTACCCCATTCTGTTCCGCAGGTGAATTACCTAACACACTCATTGACGATCCATCTTGACAGTTATCACCAGATTTTGATCAACAAAACACCGGTAAGGCATATGCAACCAGACGTGAGAACCTATTATCTGTAGCTTCAGCCAATAACTAAAATAGCATCAAAGGTCATGCTTTTGGGAAACGCGGACGCGATCGTCCAATATCTATGCGCAGAGCTGGAATGGGAGCTACCAAAACCCCCTACCCCCACTTTGTCGCATCAATCATCGCACCACCCCGAGCCATCCTCTGCATCCGCATCACTGAAGAGGCCCTCGTCTCCTTCAGCGATCAGCAAGCAAGACCCCACTCGAGTGGGCAACAGGTAAGCACACGGTGGGTTTTGGAAATTGAATAGCGCTCATGGCCGATATTCTACAGTCATGTATGGTTATTCGAAGGTGCAGAGGGTGGTCAGTGGCTTCAACAACAACCCTCAGAAAAGCATATCATTCAGGAGGCTGACGTTGTGGACCGAGGCAATAAACGCCCTAGACTTCAATAATCTTCTCGATAGGGTGGTTATCGTTTTGAAAATGACCACATGCGCCTGTAATGATTCCTGAAGTTATCTAAACAACCTGGATGGTGCAGCAAGTCCTATTTCTTCTGCTGCGACTCTAATATCATGCTGGCAAATTTGCTGCGTGCTCGTATCCGTGGGCCGTAGAAAAACAGAACCTGAAACACTCTCAGTGCGTGGAAATCTGACCAACCGGCGCAAGACTTACGAAGGGGATCGGCACCATAAGTGTTGCAATGATTCCAAATAGCGTGTTACCCCACTTGTAGCTCAGACGTGCAAACATTTGTTGAGTGAAGAGGGGAAACGCCGTCGCGACCATGTTTCCTAAACCCTCGTCAATTGTGAAACAGCAGCAGCTGTGCGAAATGACTCACGTGTAAGACTCTGTCCCGCAGACGCTGAAGAAGCGAATGGCCCGTAACTATCAAGAACAGTCAGATCTTTTGAAAACATGAAGACATTAGGCATTTTGCGCACCAATCCGAGAGATACGTGAACGCTGCCAAATATATGGTGAAAGCGGCCCAGGTGAATATCTATCAAGTTGCATTAATAAAGCGATCCAGGCCGACGTAAACTCGGCCACTTACAGTAATACCGATAGCGAGAGCAATCCAAGGAACGCTGGAGAAAGCGGACCAAGCATATATAAACATTCCTATCGGAAAGAAGATGCCTGCAAGGCATGGCCCATACAGGCGAGCCTCAGGCCCACGTTGCGCAAAGTTCTTCCTTTATATGAATTAATTCTCAACGGAAAGATTCCTATCTGAGAAAATTAGGAGCTCACTGATATAGTCGTTCTTGATATAGGTTGGTTGCAAAACCGAGTAAGGATCCGATGCTAGAGGCTATGCATTAGAAATCGGCATGGCCTAAGAAGTGAACAGGTTGCACGTCAATGTCAGAAATGCAGTTCCTTCTTGACCAGAGTTGAATCCGTGGAGGGCCTTGAAAACAGGGCCAACTGATTCCACCATGCAATATACGATTCCCCAGGCAAACCCAACCCACACGCTGATGCTGATAACGGCGGGCTCATGCGTGAGAAGGTCTGATCCAATTAGTTCCTTTCATAAAAACTGACGGTTGAGAATGCTCACAGATTGGTCGTGTGCAGGATATGAATATAAGGGTGCGAAGGCTTGCACCTTCATCCTCTGCACGCGCACGAAATTTCTTGTCGCCGGTCTCCTTCCGCATCTTTTTAGCGAGGCGGATGAGCAGTATCGTAGCTCGCGTTTCCTTCATGAAAATGATAGCCAGTACCCAAACTACGGCTGTGAAGCTATGTTTCTATGTTAGCGCCTTGAACAAGCACCAGTCTTCTCAGCAACTGACATTGAATGTATCCACTGTATCCAGCGCCATTGAAGATGTGGATTCATCTCTATCCATCCTGCATAAACTGGGCCCAAACCTGTACCACCAACCGCGGTAAGAGCATATATACTCATCGGAAGGGAGCGCCTAAAGAAAGTGAGCCATGTGAGGGTGAAAATTAAAGATGTCACTCACTCGCTTGGTTGCCATATGTCAGCAATGGTTCCGCCTACCATCACGGCGCCTGCAAGTTTGGGAACAAGCCCAGTATTTGATTAGCTTCTGTAGCTATTCTTACTGGAGAATCAGCGAGCGCACCAGTTGACCCAAAGGCTCCTTGTAAGAACCGGGCAACGATAACGGTTTGAATATTTTTAGACCTTTCTCGAAGATCAGCTCCGATAGAATATTCATTCTGATCTAAAATGCTTACAGTGCAATCATTACATGCATGAGCGTGTGTCCGAGGAGTGACACAATGTACAGCGGCCGGCGGCCGACCTCCTCACTGAAGCTGCTGGTAACAAGGGGCACAAGGCCAAACCCCAAGCAGTACGTGGACAGGCCAATTGTTGCCTGAAAGTCAGTGCAGTTGAGATCTTTGGTCATTGACGGGAACCCCAAGCTGTAACTCGAGCCAGTAGATGCTTTGAAGTCATCAGATTGCAGGACTAAAAACAGAATGTAATTGGAATTCACCTGAGAGAACAGTGAAGGCACAGCCAACCATCGTGATCGTCCATTTCAGCGAACGAGAATAAGACATTGGGTTGCGTTGATCTCCTGCCTTAAACTCCACCTAAAAGCTAGTTGAACAAACCGGCTTCTAGACCATTTTTACTAGCCATCTTACATATATAGGCTCAGGCTCGTCGATCTGAGTTTGCTCTTCTTTATCTTCGTCGCTTATATGGTGTTTGCCGTGTTCCATGAGATGACTGAGTTGCCGAGTGACCCCCTCGTCGAGTTGCTCTTGACTGGGGCGAGCCATGCCCTTAAGTCTAAAATCAATCGGCTCTTGAACATCTTCTAAGCTTTTCAAGGCGAGCTCTTGGGTGGATATGCGCGGTGTCAGAGAGTCGGACATGATTCAAAGCCAGGCAACGTCTGGTCCAAGCCAAGAGGTCGAGTTAATAATCAGCACGGCCGTATCACTGACGAGTCACGATTATGGTGGGAAACACGGCCCTCCGAAGTAAACGGGAGAGAGGTGTCTGAGCACCTGATCTTGTACACTCGCCTGCAACAAAGTTCTGTGACTTTGATTCAGCGACCTTGAGACCAGAAAATTCGGTACTAAAGAGACTCTTCCACCAACCTGGAGAGTAAATGCTATAGCGCTTTCGTTGGCCTATGCAAAAACACCGGATCAACGAGCCGTGCTGGGCGAATCAAGAGGTAGTTGACAGTAGATGACATCTGGTCCTTTATAAGGCCCTTCGCCTGAAAGTTGAACCGTGTGGATAACCCCTAACCAAACAAGTACAAATAAGAGAGGCACTCGCCAACACCGCCACTAGGACTATTGTGAAGTTGCCATGAAGCGATTTGAATGCCTCGATGTCTATTGGCATTATGTAGGGAAGAATAATATAACAACTATTTAAACTCTATGTAATATGACGTTCCGGTTTTGTCAAGATTTCTGCGACTGCAGCACCATGCTGGCGAATCTACTACGAGCTCTAATCCGTGGACCGTAGTGAAATAGAACCTGGAAGCCGAGAGAGATCAGCTCGTTCCCGTCGCTTAGAAGTAGAATAGGACTTACGAATGGTATAGGTATCATCAATACAGAAATGAGTGCGAAAAGTGTGTTGCCCCATTTATAGCTCAGAGCCGCAAACATTTGAGTCGTGAAAAGCGGGAATGAAAGACCCGTGATATTCCCTGGGAATATTGTAGGCCAAGGATCTAAATATTCTTGAAATGAAGAAACTCACGCAGAAGGCTTTGTCCCGCTGAGGCCGATGACGCGAAAGGACCATAACTAGGCAAACGCCGTCAGCATTGACGCTGGTGAAGCGGCCGCGGGAAATGTCCTACCAGTCTGACAGGTACGTGAAGGCCGCCAAATAAATGGTAAAGGCGGCCCATACGAATACCTAGCAAGTAATAATTAATGAGTATTATTTTAGTCACACGTGAAGAGCGGCGTACCGTTATGCCAATGGCAAGTGCTATCCAATGCACACGCGGAAAGGAGGTCCATGCATATATAAACATCCCAATAGGAAAGAATATCCCAGCAATACATGCACCGTACAAACGCGCTTCAGGACCACGCTCGGCAAAATTTTTCCTGAGCGACTCTGATTAGGCCAGTACTCCAAGATCGCGCGGTATATGCGCTTACTGGTATAGACGCTCTTGATAGAAATTTGTCAAAAATCCCAGCAATGAGCCAATGCTATGATGGTTGTGAGTGAGATTCCAAATCTTGCCGTAAGGCATTTTGACTTACGCCAAAGTCAGGAAAACCGTCCCCACTTGGCCGGAGTTGAAGCCATGGAGGCTCTTGAATATGGGGCCAATAGACTCGATCATGCAATAGAGAATTCCCCATGCAAAGCCTAGCCAGACCTAGGTGGAAATGTCAGTTGAATTGAAAAAGAAGTCGCCGGAGCTCAGGGGATGCGTACGCTGATGCTGAACACAATAGGTTCGTGAGTCAAAAGATCTGAAATAAATTCCAACAGAATTAGTAAATTAAATGCGGATGGCACAGATAGCGTACAGAGGGGGCGTGTGCAGGAAACGGCTATTAGAGTATAAAGGCTGGCTTCCTCATCTTCTGCGCGAGCGCGGTATCTATGATCTCCGGTTTCCTTGCGGAGCTTTCGTGCCAGGCGCGTGAGGAGGATAGTAGATCGCGTCTCTTTCATAAATATGATGACTAACAGAAGGACAACCCCTGTCAGGCTGGGAGAAAATATATGTCAGGAGAGCAATGAATGGGTGGGGCTGACACTGACATCATATGAATCCATTGTATCCAGCGCCACTGCAGATGCGGATTCATTTCTATCCACCCAGCGGCCACAGGACCCAGCCCTGTCCCTCCCACAGCTACAAGTGCATATATGCTCATCGGTAGAGACCGCCTGCAGGGTTCGGGTCAATAAATTACTGTAGTAGGGAAGTATCGAGCGTACTCGACTGGCAGCCAGATATCTGCACACGTTCCAGCAACCATAACGGCGCCCGTTGAGCCGAACCCCCCTTGCAGAAACCGCGCCACCATTACGGTTTGGATGTTCTTTGATCTAGGAGAGAAAAAGATTAGTTGTGTAACCTGGATCAAGAACATTTCACTTACAAAGCAATCATCAGATGCATGAGCATATGTCCAATGAGCGACATAATGTACAATGGGCGCCGACCGGTCTCCTCGCTGAGAGAGCTGGAGACTAGGGGCACGATGCCGAATCCTAATGCATACATGCTCAACCCTACGGTGGCCCTGCCGACCCATTAGTACAAAACATTGACCGAACAGAGATGAAAATCGGTCGCACTGAAATTCCGAGCAGTTAAGATCTTCTGTCATAGACCCAAAGCCTAGATTGTAGCTTGATGCAGTCGCGGCTATGAAGCGAATGAGAATATTGGCTCTCCGAATTAACACGTGTACTCACCGGCAAGCAAGGTAAATGCACATCCTACAGCGGTGATCGTCCATTTCAATGGCCGAGGATAAGTTACCGGGTTCCGCTCGTCTCCTTCTTTGAACTCTACCTGGAATATGTCACTGTGAGAGACAGTCGGTCGATAAAGCGCAGATCAACTCACATAGATAGGCTCGGGTTCAGAAGGAGTCGACCCTTTCTCTTCGTCCTCTGTGCTAAGGTGATGTTGCCCGTGATGTATAAAGTCATTAAGTTGCTGCGTCAAGGTCTCATCCAATTGCTCTTGGCTGGGTCGCGTCGATTTCTGTAGCCTAAAGTCGATCGGCTCGCGAACATCCTCAAGGCTTTTCAGGGATAACTCCTGGATAGTTCCGCAAGGGGTGGGTGAACTAGACATGGGGGCAAAGGTGTCCGGAAATGTTGGAAATGCAATTAATATGTCGCCTTTTTATATCAAAAATTACCAACATGCGTCAGAGAGTAAGGCGACTGCAATTGCCGGCCAACTTGGCGCTGTGACGCCGTTAAGTTGGCCCGTCGGCAGAATGGGCTATGGTTTTCCCGGGTGCGGGTATGAAACTGTATGAAAGTGCGTGAGGTTCGGATGAGCACCAGAGAAAGTGGTATTGATCGGGCCGTGTAATCCGCAGTTTATCTGTGCGGTATAATTTGCCGCCGATAAAGAATCATCGCAGAATTTGCAACCCCAGGGCGAACACCTTGATCCTTAGGATATCCGAGAGATAAGGGAGTCAGAGTACTAGTGAGTCAGAGTGGGTAATGATATGTCATGGCGCAATGGAATCCTCGGGCATATCGATTGAGAATGTTTAGTGCATTAACCAAGATATCGCACTTGACACGTTCAGGTACGTCAGTCGTAGTTCAAGTCGAGAAGCGGTCATTGCCTTTTGGGGCCTGGGCCTTCTGAAATAAATAAACGTCAACAACCGCTTTCACACTTGGCACCGCGTCTGCAAAATGCCACACAATGTTACAAGTCTCTTGCCGCGGGTTACGTCCAGTCTCACATCTACGATGCATTTCCACAACCCCCGAACAAACTACACGGGAGCGCCTGCGCCTGCTTCTACGTGACACCGCACAACCGGTCGCGGTCATCACGTCCAACCTGAGCCTGTCCGGGGTGGACAAACTCAAGCACCATGGCGCGACCCTATCGTCTTTCACGTCCATTGCTCTAGACCCACACCCTATCGTGTCTTTTTCACTGCGAATACCCTCCCGAATGGCCGCAGCGCTGAAGGAAGCGAGTGCGTCGCTGACGTCGCACATGGTTGTGAATATCTTATCGGCCTCTCAGCAAGCTACGGCTGTGCGGTTCTCCAGGCCAGATTTATACCCGGATCCATTTAAAACAACACCCTACACATTGAGCGAGGAGGGCCTGCCAATTTTAGAGGGGTCATTGGGCGCGTTGTCTTGCAAGCTGCTTAAGGGGTCTTGGCCGCTCCACGACTTAGACTTCATAGAGGGCAGGAGCATGGAGGCAAATGTGGAGACGAAAATGGATGAGTCATTAGGAGGGACGGCTCTTGCCTCTGAGCTCTTTCTGGCGCGAGTGGTGAGGGTGGAGAGCCTGCTGGCGGAGGACGATACGCGGACGTTGCCTTTGCTCTATCACCGACGCGTATATGCGACATGTAGCGAGCTCCCTCCTATACCCCAAACAAAACATTGATAGCGGTATACCAGTACAGGGAAATGCGGTATAGATACAAAAACAGCACGATGACAGCAACGACTCTAAACTACATTCTCATGAAGGCAAACACATTACTCAACTCGACCCATCTCCTACCGCACTGTTCCATGTACCCTTCGACGGTGTAGCTAAGAGTCTGGAGGAGCGCGGCTTGGGCGTATACCACAGTCTGGACGGCGACTGGAAGTCTGGTTAGTATTGCACGCTTTTGTGAATGGTTTTGTGACGCACCGGCATCAGAGGTACCCGTCGTAGCTTTCATGGCCTTCTCTCCGTCGAACAAAGAAGCATAGTACCGCAACTGATTATAAAGCTCGGTGTCGGAATACTGGAGCGCAAGTTATTAGGACCTGGAGGCAAAGTTTACGCGCGCGAACTGACCTCAAACGTTACAATGCCTCTGCATCCCGCTCTGAGGCACCGTCTACCATACACTCCCATCATACGCGTCCTATTGCCGCATGTTGTATCATTGCAGACCATCCAGCCTTGGTAGTACTTGGCAATTTTATCACGAATCTGCACTTCGAGCTGAGCTTGCAGACTGGCAACGCCGAATTTGGCCTGGCAATCCGGGCTGGGGCATTTCACGCCTTGATGGGTCACGATGGATTCCTGTGCAGCTTGTTAATACTGCGCAAGAGATCTAGTTCGGACTGGGAGCATAATACCTTGAGCTTGTATATCGGTTCAAAGTCAACCTCGCCTTTGCATTTCCGGCAGCGAACCGTAAACGGCGCCGCATCTTTGAATCGTTGGGCATCGGTCATTTGTGAATCAAGGGTTTCAAAGGCGCGGGCTTCCAGCTCCCCGGAGCTATTGCTTCGGAATCGAGCAGGGTCCAGGCCTAAGTGTCCATAAGCCAGCAAGTCAACTAATAGAGGCGATTACACTTACCAAGGCATTCAGCCAGACGAGCCCGGTCCGTGCCTTCAATCGGCTCGCACAATCGCTCGATAGGTGGGAGGACCTGGTGGGCGAGATAATATTCGTGATCTGAATGGGTACGTATATCAGCAGCAGCTTTGATTTTAACGAGGTTGAATCTAACCGATCTTCAGACCGCTGTCAGCCTTCCTGATTTCATCGGGATGCTTGGCCCTATCAGCCTGCGCACTCTTCGCGGTTTGTTCTCCTTCAGCCAGGCAGAAGACGTAGGGGATGACATCCCCACCACGAGGTGTGGCTCCTCGGGCCTTCATTCTGAGGGCCACTTGCACATGTGGCTGACTCTTGGCATCTGGATAGTCTTCTGGGTTTTTGCCTAGACGCTGTGACGAGAGTAGTTCAGGAACCGAACGCGCACAGGAGTTGCAAGGCACGCACCTTGAAGACGATGAACTCATCCATTCTCACTTTTCCCTCGCGCACGTTGCCACCAATTGTGCCAAGGTATTCGTGAATGTGTTCAACAACGTCCTCAGTAGCCTCTCCGGACAGAATCTGTTCTAGCACGAATCTATGGAAAAATGAGATTGTGCATGTATTTCATACACAGAAAGCACTTACTGAGATGCATTCTTCGACATTTGACAATATTCTCGACGTTTCATGTCCAGACCCTTGACTTCGGTAGTATCAGTGGTCGCATTGACGACCTTGATGGCTGCATATTTCTTCTTTTGCAGAAGAAGCAGTCTGCGGAATACGCCATCGAGATCGATTTCCAAAAGTTTGTAGCGATCGTTCACGGCCTGCCCGAACTCTCTGGATATCTTCATGGCTTCCTCGAGGGTCTCGGCGTTAGAATTAACGAACACGGAATCCGTGTCACCATAAACGACCTGCGACGCAGGATTAATAACTTATGTCGACGCGCAAAAGATTGGACGCACGTCGAGTGACATGCTCTCTGCCAATTCCTTGGTGTTCGTCAAGATCTCACGACCCTTGTATGTGGTGAGGGCAGCCAATGGACGAGCGTAAAATCGAGAATATTCGAAACCGAGACATCCGTACATACTGTTGGCAGTGAGTTTGAGTGCCATCTGCTTAATGTCATACTGGAAAACTGTAAGTCAACCTTTTCCTCCTAAGACTACAAGCAACAACACACCTGGACCATTCTTTCGGGCGTAGTTGATTTATCCTTCATCAGCGATTTGACTTGACGCCGACGATTGACAAGAGTAGCAATTAGCCGTGGTAGCACGCCCTGTGGCACGTCGCTGGAGGGTGGTTCTGGAATCTTCTCCTCTCCGTCCTGGGATACCAATTCACTCATGAGGAGTCGGTCAAGCAAACGAAATTGCGTACCTCATCAACAATCTTTGATTCCACGGTGGTGAAGTCGATGTTGTATTCTTGGATGATACTTGGGTACAGTGAGTTGAAGTCCATGACAAGGATAAGTTTGTCCCAAAGGCCACGCTTCGGCTCAAAAACGAGACCACCTTTGTACTTGTCCCTTTTGCCTTTGGTTGTCTTCTTCGCCTCTGGATCATCATCGTCCGCTTCCATCTTCACGGCCGCAGCTGCTTTTTTGCCCCATGTTTTGTCAGGGCAGATGTACTTCAGCCGATGGAACTCGTGTAATAGAATGTACTCGTTCCGCTCTGCACGACCTCCATTGAGAGTTTTGTTCCTATATCAGTGGATTTCAGCAGTAAGTAGCGGAATACGACAGTATGCTGACCATGAGTTTCCAGCCAAGTTGGTTAACTGTTTGGTCAAGGGCAGCATTTGAACTTTTCCAGCAATAGCCATTTGATAATGCGCGTCCAACTCGCAGTGACGAACAAAAGTCATGAGCTTGCCCGGAGAGGTAACCGAACCATCGAAGTAGTCGGCAGTGTCGTCTGGGTCGATATCTTGGCGTTCACTATTGAGATGTGTTTTGCACATCTCTGTGAGTGACCAAGTAGTCGATTGTATCATCCCCTAAGAAAGATCAACAACAACTACAGATAAGCAACTTTTTCTGACTTACCTTAGCACCGTCACTAGCAAGATCACAAAGCATCCGGCCATTGAGGAACTTCAGATTCGAGCCCTGTTTGCCGATATTCGGCCACTTCGCCCTTCGGAACCGTCCGATTCTCGACCAATGTTCCGCTTTCAGCTCCTTCATACGGTAAAGAAGCACGTCTAGAGACACTCCGAGAAACTCATGTCCCACAATGACATCTGGATCAGCTTTGTATATGGTAACTAGGCACAGGGTATGAGCAAGGGTCCGTTGTTGCGATATGCGTCGACATACTCAACAGATTGTTTAATAGCATGCGCTCGTTCGCCATGGGCGAAATAATGCCTTTGCTGTTCTTTTTGGCATGCATCTCGAAGTTTGTGGGGAAGCGGTCAAGCGGACGCACAAACGTATGTACACTGCATGGGAGTTTGTCCGGAGGTGTGGTATCCTCGATTTGAACTAATCCCAGATGCAATTAGCACTGATACGAAAGAGGTGTCGAGTGCACTTGCTATTATGCCAAATTCTTGCCGTTGTGCAAACAATTTCCCGCTTATTCTCCTTGTGGTTCACAATCGTGCGGACACTGAGACTCATGATCGTCAGTGGAGGGACTTCTTTCGGTGCATTCTGGTCGGTCTCAAGAAATGGGTTGATATCCTTTGGATCAGACACTGTGGCTTCCAGCTTACACCATGATATCTGGAAAGTTTAGAATTAATGATACGTAACTTATAAGTAGAGTGAAACCACATACGCCTTTGTTATCGATCTGAGGATTCTTAATCTGAAGCCAGCAAGGCCCCATAATCTTTCGCTTCAGGACGAGCAGCTCAAACGCAGTCGCGTTCGTCCCAAATATGCGGGCAAAGTTCGGACTGCTCACGTCGCTCGGCAACACCGGTTCTACGCTCCAGATGATGTGAGCGCCTTCAAGCCGACAATATACCCTCTGGCGCTCACCGTTGAAACCATAAACCACTTTCATCCACTTCGCCTCTTTCGGCACGTCTGCCTCGCCGAAAGCGTATTTCCTGTTTACGAATTTAGATTTCCATGCTTTGATTCCCATCTTCTTCCTGACGTGATCAAAGTCGTTGTATACGTCCGTCAACTCGGGAACCTCGTCTGTCTCGTAAAAGGAACCATCTTCGTCCTGCTCAACGCGTTTCTCGCGCGGAAGGACAAACAGATTTCGCTGCAGGTTTTCGACAGTGACGCAGCAGGAGACCCAGACACCCGAGGTCTTATCTTTAAGTTTTCCGATAAAATGTATCTTTCCGTCGTTTTCCAAGTAGTCGAGCCAGAAGAAACGAAGAGAACCGTCAGGTTCCAGAGCGGAGATCTTGGAACTGGAGACAGAAGCGCTACCGGCACCCAGAGGACCAAGGGAGTCGCCATCTTTGACCACGCTGAGTGAATCATAAACTGACAGCCAGGAGGGGTCCCCCGTATCCTCTTTCTTCGCTGTGCCGTTTGTCGCTGGTTTGAGCGATTTCTTTGCCAAACCTCCAAATGGTTCCTTTTTCGGCTTCACGTCTATATCATCCACGTCCATGAAAGCGTTCATGTCAACATCGTCAAAGGAGTTGTCATACGGGACATCGTAGTCTTCGGGGCCACTATCGACATCCAAACGGCCCATCTTGTCGATAGCCGGTGTGATAGCGTAGTTCTCTGTTTTGACCTTCTTCTTTGGACTGAAGAAATCGTCATTCCCATGCGTGGATGGCCCGACATCGTCTATCACGCCATCAGAAGAGGCACCTTCGAAGTCGGAGGAGGCGGAATGCGTCGCGTTGCGATAGGATGAGTATCGACCCCGACGAGGAGAGGGAGGATCGCTGTCCAGGTACTCTGGCGACGGTTTGCGCTTGCGCGACTTTTTCTGGTGCGTCGGGATTGTAGGTATATCATCCATGCCAGCCAAGATAGAATCCATGAAGTCTGCCTCTTGCTCGCCTGAGACGACCGGTCTATAATCGTTGATAGATGCCACGGGGAGGGGTGGGGGAGGAGCCTTGGGCTTTCCTCTAGACGTCTCCGTGGCCTTCTTCTTTCCTGTGAGTGGTCACTACACTTCTTTGGGAGCAGGAGATAGCCTCACGGACCTTTCTTCTTCTTGCTCTTCTGCAACTCTTCTTCTTCACTTTCCGCTTCGTCCTCTCCAAAGTCATCCATACCGTTGTCCATATACCCGTCGACACCATCATCGACAACAAAATCGTCTCTCTGTTGACGACCCTTCACAATAGACTTGTATTGATCTTCGGTGACTTCATCGTATATATTACTGTCTTCTGTCGTCTATGAAGCGCGACCGCACAATCAAGTCACGAATCAGGATCTGCTGAGATGTGCTGGCGCGTAGGGTTTATACGCACATCGTAGAGTTTTCGCTTTCCTCCCTGTCGCGCGCGTTTCAGCTCAGCAAGGGCGTTGAGAGACTTGTTTTTGTCGCGTCGTAAAGAGTCGGCCATGGGGAGCGTAGATTCAGTCGATCGTCTGGCAAGCGTGCAGCCTTGTCAGCGGCGGAGTCTGAATATCTGGTACGCGCCTGTGGCGCGGACTTCTTCTCTTGATCCTGACATCGACTGTCAACTACTTACTGCTGCAATCTCGTTCACTCACTCTGACGTCAAGAAGCTATCAAAATGGCAGGATATCCTTGTCTAAATGCACAAATAAATCCTCAGCTTCCGCAAGTCTGCCGCCAGCACTGCGTACAACCTCCGAGTCGGAAGTGGGACCTCCTCTATCGGAGGACCGTGTTCAGGGCTACCTAAAGTCTTGCCTAAACCCATTACTTACGCCCCTCATCCTGTCCTGTTGAGAAATCTATATAATATGACTCTCAAAATCTACTCAACTATCATACCACCCCTCTACATTCCCGCCATATACAATGAAGCTCAGCATTCCCACCTTTGTCTGCGATCAATTGCGCCCTGTCCCACCCGTAGAGACAGCCGATCTCTCTGGCAGAACTGTCATGGTAGTTGGCGCAAACGGAGGCCTTGGTCTCGAGGCGGCCAAACACTTCGCCAGGATGACGCCCGGCCGGCTGATCCTAGCATGCAGAAACCAGGCGAAAGGCAAAGCCGCGATGGACTGTGAGGGCGTACCTATCTAATCTCTGTGTCATTGACTTATGGATGTGCCTGCTTCCTAGCTATCGAACAAGCAACTGGCTTCGCAAAATCCGAACTCTGGAGCATTGACCTGAGCTCGTTCTCCACCATTGTGGAATTCGCTGAAAAGTTCAACAAAGACGGCGGTAGACTCGACATCCTTGTCATGAATGCTGGCATATTTGTCATGAAATACGAGGCCACTGCCGATGGATACGAATCACAGTAAGTTTCTGCAGCCTATACTTGTGTATGTTATTCACACCGCTCAGGCTCCACGTTAATCACTTGGGGACGACCCTGCTGTCACTGCTACTCCTTCCAGCCCTTCTGAAGACCGGGACCGAGTTTTCGATCCCCGCACGCTTGGTTGTTGTGTCGAGCGACATGCACTACTGGACCAGCATCTCGAAGAAAGAGCAGGCCAGCCCGAATATCCTTGCGACGATGAACAGCAAAGCACATTGCACTTCCTCGTAGGTACATTCGCAACCCAATACTCGCATTTACTGACTGCTGGCGCCCTCAGGGTCATGAGCCATCGATACCAAGACACTAAACTATTGAATATCTTCTTCGCTCGTGCACTCACCGCCCGCCTCCCTCTCTCTGCGCCTGTCGTCGTGACCAACGCCAACCCCGGCTTTTGCAAAAGCGATCTGCGCCACGGCATGCCATTTCCGCAGAGCGCTGTCGCCGGACTCGCCGAGAAGGCGATAGCCTTCAAGACGGAAGAAGGCAGTCGGCAGTTAGTCTACGGTGCGATCGGGGGTGGGGAGAACTTGAACGAGTTGCGGGGCGCGTTTGTCTCAGCGGGCGGCGTTAAGGAGGTCAGCGACTTTGTGCTGAGCCCGGAGGGGGCCGCAGTTGAGAACCGCATTTGGGTAAGTAGCCAAGTATCTCGTGACGCTCTTTTTCTGACAGTAGCGGCAGACTGAGACGATTGATATTCTAGCGGGTGTTGCCCCGCAGGTGCGGGAGATCGTCGACCGTGACTTGTCGACCGGCGTGGTTTCTTGAGGCCAATTTCTCTTTGTACCATATCGATGGACTATGTTATTATAATTTATTATAATGCGGCAATGAGAGGACCTGCGGTGAGCTGCGGTGGGCCCGTTTTATCAAGATCCTGTCACTTCTGACTCTTGGGCAGAAACAACAAACCAAGCAGTACTACCAATGCAGTGCGAAACCAAATCTTCCATCGCTCTCATAGCAGACTCTATCCGGCGCACAAATTTTAGAGATGTTTCTTGAACAACTCCGCCGACTCCTCCGACTCCTTGAAGGCGCCTGCTTTCCCCGCTTTAGCCTTCAGGTTGCTCATGTCGACACACACAGCGAAGCCATGAACACAACCCTTTCAGTACGCCCTCCCGTATCCCGGTTCAAACTTGCCTCCACCGAGGTCGTCTTTGATCTTCGCTTTTCCCGCACCCTATCAACAACGCACGAGTTTTTTTAGCAAAAGTTCACGGCAACCTCCCTGTCGTGCGCGTGTCAGCTCAGCAAGAGCGTTCAGAATTCATTTTTGCCGCGTCGTAAAGGGTCAGCCTTGGAACATTAGATTCTCTGGTTTCTGGCAAGTGTACCCAAGCGTACCCAAACCTTGTCAGCAGCGGAGTCTGAAGATCTGTGACACTGACTACTCCTCTTGATCCTGACATCGACAGTCCGAATGTCGACTACTTACTACTGTGGTCTCGTCCACTTACCCTCACCAAGAAGCTATCAAACTGAAAGAAAATACTCGCCTTGAGGCACAAATCACACCCCAAAAATGTTTCCGAGCAGCGGCACTACGGCAGGCCTGAAGTCTCCCGCGCCTCAAATCTAGAGGCTGAGGTCAGCACCTCGTCAAACTTCCGAGCCGCCCGCTCTCGGAGGACGCGTCTCGGCTCACTGGAATCTTCCGAAACCCATTATTGGTACTACGCTCCTCAACCTTCCTCATCCTGTCCAGCTGCTGGGACATCTATATAATATGATCCTTAAATCTATCCAGCCATTCAAACCACCGCCCTGCACCTCCGGCTTACACCATGAAGCTCAGTATCCCCACCTTTCTCTGCGATCAGATGCGTCCTGTCCCACCCGTAGAGACGGCCGATCTCTCTGGCAGAACTGTCATGGTGGTGGGCGCAAACGGAGGCCTTGGTCTCGAAGCGGCCAAACACTTTGCCAGAATGACGCCCGGCCGGCTGATTCTAGCATGCAGAAACCAAGCAAAAGGCAAAGCTGCTATGGAATGTGCGTGCACTTCGCTCTTGATCCTCTGTATGGCATTACTTATGAACGTACCTGCTAGCTATCGAACAAACAACCGGCTTCACAAAGTCTGAACTTTGGAGCATTGACCTCAGCTCGTTCTCTAACGTTGTTGAATTCGCGGAGAAGTTCAACAAAGATGGCGGCAGGCTCGACATCCTTGTCATGAATGCCGGCATCTTGCTCCTGAAATACGAAGCCACTGCCGATGGATACGAATCACAGTACGTTTCTTCATCCTATGCTCGTATGCGCCGCTCACATCGTACAGGCTGCACGTCAACCACTTGGGGACGACCCTGCTGTCGCTGCTACTCCTCCCAGCCCTTTTGAAAACCGGGACCGAGTCTTCAATCCCCGCGCGCTTGGTCATTGTGTCAAGCGACATGCACTACTGGACCAGCATCTCGAAGAAAGAGCAGGCCAGCCCGAACATCCTGTCGACGATGAACAACAAAGAACACTGCACCGCTTCGTGGGTACCTGCGCAGCCAAAATCTCACCTTTATTAACTCCCGCCATCGCAGGGTCATGAGCCACCGGTACCAAGACACAAAACTGCTCAATGTCCTCTTCGCCCGCGCGCTCACCGCCCGCCTTTCTCCCTCCGCGCCCGTCATCGCGACCAGCATCAACCCCGGCTTCTGCAAAAGCGACCTGCTTCACAGCATGGCGTTCCCCCAGAGCGCCGTCGCCGGGCTCGCGCAGAAGGCGATCGCCTTCAAGACGGAAGAAGGCAGTCGGCAGCTAGTCTACGGCGCGGTGGGGGGCGCGGACGGCGCGGACGCGATGCGCGGCGCGTATGTCTCGGCAGGCGGCGTCAAGGAGGTCAGCGACTTTGTGCTGAGCCCGGAGGGGTCCGTGGTTGAGAACCGCATTTGGGTGAGCTCGCAGGTTTCTTGTTGCGCTCTTTTTCTGACAGGCGGCGGTAGACTGAGACGGTTGATATTCTGGCGGGTGTTGCGCCCCAGGTGCGGGAGATTGTCGACCGTGAGTTGTCGACCCGCCGCGTGGTTTCTTGAGGCCTGTTTCCCTGCACTATACCCATAGATGTGCTATGTTTTCATACGAGGCCCTGTGGCAAACCTGTTTAATTGACATCCCTTTACGTCTCAGTTGCCTTTAAGCACACGACCATAATCAAGTCACTACAAGTACAGCGCGAAAACCACCTCTTCCATCGCCCCATAACAATCCGGCGCTCAAATTTTACAGATATTTCTTGAACCACTCCACCGACTCTTTGAAGGCGCCCTCCTTCCCCGCCTTGACCTTCGGGTCGCTCATGTCACCGCGCACAGCAAAGCCATGGGTACACCCCTCCCAGTGCGCCCGCTTGTATCCCGGCGCGAACTTGCCCCCGCCGAGGATCTCGTCCGCTTTGATCTGCGCCTCTTCCGGGAACACCCTGTCGACGGTGCACGAGTTGATCAGCAGGGGCGCCTTCGCCACATCGAAGTATTTCTGAAATCAGTTTGCTCTGGTTAGGAACCGTCTCATCGATGGGCTAGCACTGCTCACCTGGAGGTCGGCGGGCGACTGGAGCCGGGAGGGGTGCGCGACCACCGAGACGTGCGTGAGCCCCGCGAAGGCGAGGTCGAACACGTGGCGCGCTGGTTCGCCAAATCAGCTAGGACGTGGGTGCGAGAACGCGATGGCTGACCTCCGTAGCAGTAACCCGTGGTGCCAAATCGGGCGACGCCCTCGGCCTTGAGCGCGGCGATGACCTTTTCGGCGAAGTGGAGCCTCAGAGCGGGGTCGTTCGTCTTCATCCACTCTTCTTTGCTGAACCCAGGTACGCCTGGGCCGCCGGTGATGGCGGCCTCGGGCATGGGTGCGCCGTCGAAGAGGTCAACGCAAACGGTCTGCGGGCGACGTCAGCATTGACGCGCATTTAATGTGCGCTAAAGGGTGATTACTTTAAATCCGTTCAGGGCGAAATCGTCGGTGAGGAGCTGGGCAAAAATAAGTATGCGATATGAGACATAAAACGCGCAGTTCATACCCGGTTGTTGACAAGCGGTATACCGAAAACATCAGGCAGGAACAAGACGACTTTATCTTTGGCGTAGTCGCCCTTTGGGGTAGCGACGTAGCACGCGACGCCGCCGATTGTCTCGTATTTTCCTGGCGCAAGCAAGTCAGATCGAGTAGACCGAAATTGTGTTTCTGGGACCTACCTTCCGGCTCTCCTTCGTGGCGGACACCTGGGGTACGCGATGGTTCGAGCCGAGATCAGTTATCAGACGGCTGTGACCGCAGATGCGCCGCACCCTGGAAGCAAGCATCGCAGTGGCCGCTCGAGCTCATCGTCGTCAATGGTGGAAACTGAGGGATTGGGAATGTTGATACGGCTGTGAGGTTCACCTGACACTATATATATTGGTTGAATCTGGCTTCAGAGTTGGATCTGATAACCAAAACGGGCGATCGCCGAAGGGTCCCGAATCCCCAGTCCGAAACCAGTCCGACTGATGCAGCAGGGGTCACGTGCGCTTCCAGCGTATATTAATTTCGCGGGGTCTCCGAGTCATGGCCAGTCGTCGCTTGATCATGCTTTATCTCCAATTTACTCCTCTCCAAGTATATTCATAGACAGCCGACTCATTAGGCGGAGATATCTCCGCTGCCACTGTCACTACAACATGAGGCTAATATTATCTAACACGGCGCACTCTGCAGTGTCATGCGGGTGCCATGTTCATACAACCGCATTCAATCGTACGAGGTTGAGTGTGAGCTGATGTTGCCTCATGAACGCTGAGCCTCAGTCACCGCCTATCTTACGATAAAACCACAACTAAATCTCTCTGGTGGCCGGTATGAATCGTACGAGATTGCGGATGGGCTGATGTTGGTCAAGCTCGAGCCGAGACTTGAAACCTGCGCGACCACCGCCGCTGTGGGCTATATATTACAGTGCTACTAGAGTAGCACTCCTCATCTTCACTAACACTGGCGATTTATTCGAGATCATGAGTCTCTGCGCAAACTGCACCAAAGGTGCGGGCCACACTCGTCTGCCATCGCTCCAGACACTGATCTCCATGACGGAATGTTCCAGGTGTGCGCCACGAGGGCACGCCGACAGGCACCATCGAGACCGTCGCCGGTGTGCAGTGCTACGTCGCCACACCGCAGGGCCCCTACGCGCGCGAAAAGGCGGTGCTGCTGCTCACGGACGTGTTTGGGATGCAGCTCGAGAACTCGCAGGTGCGCTACATAGCGGCAACAGGGCTATCCTGCTGATTTGGGCTGATTGCAGTTGCTGGCGGACGATTTCGCGCGAAATGGGTTCAAGGTGCGGTGACAGGGCTGTCTTCCAGCAATAACAACGCTAATCTGGCGGTGCAGACCATCGTACCCGACTATTTTTTGGGAGACGCGTGCCACAAGGACGCGCTCTCTGGGGGCGCCGTTAGTCTCCCTCTCCTCTGCCATATGTCCCGCTGACCTAGGATTCTGGATAACCAGCCCTGGTTCGACGTCCGTGCGTGGTTCGCGCGGCACCCCCTCGGCTCGTACCGCGCATCTATAGACAGCGTCATCGCGCAGCTGCGAACAGAAGGCGTCACGCGGCTCGGGGCGACCGGCTACTGCCTCGGCGGGCGCTCGGTGTTCGACCTCGCGTTCGACCGCGCCATCGACGTCGCGGTCGTCGCGCACCCGTCCTTCATCGCGGTGCCCGACGACCTGCAGGTGCGTGCCCCGGCGCCGTTGCTGCCATTGCCATCGCTCATCTGCGAGCGAAGAAATATCTGGGCTTGTCGCACGCCCCCCTGCTCATCCACTCTTGTGACACGGACGACATGTTCCCGCCGTCCGCGTCGGCCGAGGCGGACGCGATTCTGGGCGGGGGCAGGTTCACGCCTGGATATGCACGGGCGCATTTTGAGGGCTGCGCGCACGGGTTCGCGGTGAGAGGTGATCTGAGCGATCCCAGGGCGAAGGCGGCGAAGGAAGGCGCATTTGAGGGGAGCGTGGAGTGGTTCGTGCGATACTTATGAGGCTAGCGCGGACGGATGCCAGAACCCTGAGACATTGAGACGTTGTAATTTTGGAGTGTTGAAAGGTTAAAATTCGGTGGAAGGGGCTATAGCAGTCTACAAGAGTCAATAGCCACATGCATCGCTTATTTCGGCGGTGTCTCGCTAATGTTGCGATCTATTTGGCAGCTGGTTGGTAAAATATGTGCAAGCATTCCCATGGTCACATACCGCTGAAACGAGTGTTGGTAGACCTAAGACACAGGCTGACTCAAAGATGGTGACTTCGGATTACGTAATCCCCACTCAAGACTGGCTGCTCGGCCGGCGAAGCTCGCGGATTTCGGCCGTTGTGCACGCGGTGCGATCTGAAAAACTTCAACACGGTTCCCGATTGCATTCTGCATCGGAGTCTGCTGATCAATACAGCACCGGCACCGCCCAAGGCACGTCGACGTCACTGTCCGTGGTGGGTATATAAAGACCATGTTGTTTGTCGATGATTCTTATCAATTCCACTGAACCCCTCCAACTCCCATCGCATCCATCATGAGCTTCTGCGCAGACTGCATCAAAGGTGCGCATTTCTTTCGAGAGCGTCGTCCAAAATTCAGATCGCTGACAATCGCTATCTGCAGGCGTGAGGCACGAAGGTACCCCTAGCGGCACTTTCACCAAGATCGGCGGCGTCGACTGCTACGTCGCCGTCCCCGCGGGCGACTACGACAAGAGCAAAGTCGTCCTCTTCCTGCCCGACGTGTTCGGCATGCAGCTCGAAAATGCCCAGGTACGCCGCCCCCTCTTATCGGGTGGCCCGCCCCCTTCATCGGCCCGATCGCTGACACGCTCGTTCAGCTCCTAGCAGACGACTTTGCGAACAACGGCTTCAAGACCGTCCTCCTCGACTACCTCGCCGGCGACCCGATCCCGGTCGACGCGTTCACCACGCCCGGCTTCAACATCGGCGAGTGGTTCGGCAAGCACCCCCTCCCCACCATCCGCGCGCCGACCGACAAGGTCATCGCGGCGCTCAAGGAGGAGGGCGTGACCACGTTCGGCGCGACGGGCTACTGCCTCGGCGGGCGCTTCGTCTTCGACCTCGCCTTCGACGGCGTGATCAGCGTCGCCGTCACCGCGCACCCGTCGTTGCTCAAGTCGCCCGATGACCTCGAGCGGTACGCCAAGGAGGCGAAGGCGCCGCTGCTCATCAACTCGTGCACTACCGACACGCAGTTCCCGCTGGAGGCGCAGGCGCAGGCGGACGAGATTCTGGGCGGGGGCAAGTTTGCGCCGGGGTATGTGCGGGAGTACTTTGAGGGCAACACGCACGGGTTCGCGGTGCGTGGCGATATGAGCGACCCGAAGGTCAAGGCCGCCAAGGAGGGTGCGTTTGAGAAGAGCGTGGCGTGGTTCCAGAAGTACCTGTAAGCGAGATCGTTGCAGAAAAGAAGGAATAAAGAATATGAGATATCTGATGTTGTACTAGTAATCCGCATCCTTATGGCCAGAGTATGATGTAAAGTTGTCGCTGGCGTGCAACCATGATCATCGCGTTGAGGACTGCAGCTGCAGCCTTGACGTTGAGGTTGAAATGAGGTGCGATTTGCTATTGTTAAGGAAGGTTGAACAACCCGGACGGTCTTAGGCGAGCGAGTTGTGATATGAAGTCTTTCTGCCGAAAACGCTAAAGAGCAGGTGCCTGTGTCTACTGTACATCCCGAAGGCAAACGAACTTCTTCGGAGCCCGATGCGACATGTCTTCCGCCCAGCGAGAATGCCACGGTAAACCCCGAGGCCCAACGTCCTCGTAGCGGCGTAACAACTGGCGGATTCGTGCTCGTGCTCACATCCCAAAGGTCTGTCGTGTCGTCCGAGCTCGAAGCAACTTGAACCCTAGGGGCCATCCAGCGAGAATGCCATTGAGGTCGCACGATCTGTTTAGCCTTGAATCGGCGCAGCCACTGGGCCCATCATCTCTGCGTATCGAATGCAAGTGGTGTTGTCGCGCGAACTTGATGTAATGCAGTATCCGTCCAGCGACGACGCAAAGACAGTGTGTGGCCTTGGGTCGATCCAACCGCAGATACACCGCCTCTATATCCCGGACCCGACCCGCAGGATCTGCGGTAGCCGACACGGCACGGTGTCTAGGGGCGAATGTACTCGCTGCTTGCCCGCCCTCAAAAGGGTCTTGCGAGTGCACCCGTCTCTGCCCCCAAATGCGTATGTCTTTATCCTGCGAGCTTGATCCGGTTTGGTGCCCGTCCAGCGAGAATGCCAAAAAACGTCACACGGTCTTTGACCGCGCATCGGTCCAACTACGCGCCGACCCGCCTGTGCACCCCCGATGCAAATCATAGGATTTCCGGAGCCCAATGCGAGGCGTCGCGCGGATGGCGGGAATGTAACACAGTTAACTCCTCGTATACTCGTTCGTTTGGAGCCAGCATTTGCCACACTCATCTAATGCGTCCGTGAGAACAGCGATGAGTGCCATGGTCTGGGCAGACACAGCGACGAGTGGCTGCGCAATCAGCGCCGCGAATTGTGTGGTGAGCGGCGCAGAGATCCATAGTAAGTCTTGGTCGATGGCGGCAGAATGGTGGAACGAATGGCATGCGAGTGACTCGAGTGGAGTCACTTGCGGCAGGTGCATTCCTGTCGAAAAAGAGGAATGAAGCGTCCCATATATGAAGATCGAAGCCACCAAAGTACGCGGCGATAGTATTGGCTAATGCGCTCTTTCCCAAGCTGGCGGCGCTGTGCGGCCATATAACGTCCTGCTCATCAAATCGTGCCAAGACGAGGTTCGACGATGTCCTCAAGACGCCTTAGCGAGTTCCTGACAGACACAATGGCCTAGACGCGGGATGCATCTTCGCAGCATCGAGGGCCTTCAAAATGTCAAACATCACTGGTGGGTGGAGTGTCGGTGAGTTTGAGTATGCAAGATATTTCCATCGGACGCACCTAATCAATCTATGCTCGCACGATTCTGACTAGACACAGATGCTGTGTGAAATATAACCCCCAAATTCAAAACCTCTTGAAGGCGACTAGTGCACTGGAGAAGTCAGGTCACTTAGTTGCGACCTGACAATGTTGGCCCGCCCGGCGACCGGCTGGTGCTTCGGCGCTCGGCGTTCGATCTCGCGTTCAACAATGCCATCGAGGTCGCGGTCGTCACGCACCCGTCCTTCATCGCGGCGCCCAGCGAGCACCAGGTACGCAACTTGGCATTGTCTTTGTTTCTCCCTTGTTCCTCTGCGGCGTTGAGCCCTGGTCTGCGCAGCTCGCACGCCTTCTAGTCGTCAACTCGTGTGGTGCGGACAACGCGTTCACACTATCCGCATCGGCCTTGGTAGACGAGATTTTGAGGGCAGGTTCGCGTCTGGCTATGCACGGGCGCATCTCGAGCGCTACGCGCACGGGTTCGCGGTCAGAGGGGATCTGGGCGATCGCAAGGCGAAAGCGTCAAAGGTTGAGGGAAGTGCGGAGTGTTCTGGGCGATATATATCAGCCTGATGTGTATGGGATGCCTATGAAAGGTAGACGTTGCATTGAGGATTATTGCCTTCTTGATCGTTTGTTATAATTATGTGCTGGTTGAAACGTCGAAGTTCGATAGAAGTATCAGCTATATAGAGCTTACATCAGGAAACGGGTTGCCGAGGGTTATAAGCCTCTACAGAATTTACATCTCGTTACATGCCTATCTAACTACTTCGAGTAGCCGAAAGCCTGTGAACGAGCGGGAGAAGACAAATGAAC